>CAKNXH010067682.1:1444-21484 GCA_932178445.1 Andricus quercusramuli
TAAGGAAGTAGTTGAGAATTCAACCAATAAGATCAATTTTCAATCTAAACAGATTTATTTTTTCAAAAAGTAGTTCAACTTTAAACCAAGTAGTTGAATTTAAAAAAAAAAGATGGATTCTCAATGGAAAATGTAAAAGTTGATATTTAAAAAAAAAATACAAATTTTCGACAAAATACACAAATTTTGAACCAAATTATTGAATTTTCCACAAAAATCAATTTCATACCAAACAGTTGAATTTTCTACCAGATTTTAAATTTTCAAACCAAACATATGAATTTCCGAGAAAAAAAATTTACAACAAAAAAAAAATTACAAAAGTATTATAGAATGATACTTTTATTGGAAATAAATTTTCAAGCCAAATTTTTAATTCCCACTGAGAAAAAAAGACATTTTCAATAAAAGCTTAATTTTCAATTAGGAAACACGTTTTAGCCAATAAAAAATGCATACGAAATGTTAAATTTTCCAGTCAAAAAGAGGTGATTTATACAAAACAGTTGAATTCTCAACCAAAAAGATTAATTTTTCACTGAAAAAGACGAATTCTGAATAAAATGCATAATTTTTCAACAAAATTGTTGGATTTTCAACCAGGAATACTAATTTTTTACAAAAAAAGAACAAGTTTCAACAAAATACATTAATTTTTATCCGAATAGTTGAATTTTCAACAAAATGAAAGAAGTTAATTTCAATTCAAACCGTTGAATTATCAGCCTAATAGTTAAATTTTCAGTTAAAAAATTAATTTGAACAAAAAAAATGAATTTTCAGCAAAGTAGTTCAATTTTCAACCGAATAGATGAATTTTTAACTGAGATTATGAATCTTCGACCCAAAAAATGAATTTTGAAGAAAAAATTTAAACTTACAACCAATAAGTTAAATTTTCCACCTAAATTCATTTTCATCAGAAAATGTAATAGTTGATATTTTAAACAAAAAAAAATATTCCAATTCTCAATCATAAAAAGTTGAATTTAACCAAAAAATACCAATTTTCAACAAAAAAATCGAATCCTCTATTAAAAAAGATTAGTATTCAACAAAAATGTTATATTTTGAGCGAAAAATTAATTTTGTACCAAAAAAGATGAATTGTCAACAAAAAACGAAGAAGAGTGTCGGTGTTTTACAAAAAAAAATCGATTTTTTAATAATATACATCAATTCTCAAACAAATAATTCTATTTTCAAGGGAGAGGAATAAACTGAAAAATATCAGTTCCAAACCAAACATGAAACAGTTAAATTTTCAGTTTAAGTTTTTTTTTCAACCAAGAAAAAATAAATTATCAATGAAACAGTTCAATTTTCAACCAAAGAAATTAATTTTGAACTAAAACAATGAATCTTCAAAAAAAAAAAATTTCTTTCTAAAAATGTATATTTGAATCCTCCACTAAATCATATTAGCATTTTCAACCAAAAAAAATTGATTCTCTAACCAAAAAACAAGAATTATCAAAAAAACATTCATATATTTTCTACCAAATGTGTAGTTAAATTCTACACCAAAACGATTAATTTTCTATTAAAAAATACGGTATTTGATCGAACTACATGAATTTCCGACCGAACGGTTTATTTTCGACTGAAATATTAATTTTCTACCAAAAATGGAATAGGTAAATTTTCAGTTAAAAAAATTAATATTCAATGAAAATTTTTTTTCTCAACAAAACTGTTAAAATTTTAAACAAAGAAATCAATTTTGAAGTGAAATGATAAATTGTGAATTTTCAAGTCGAAAATTTGAATTTTCTACAAAAAAGTTGAAATTTCAACAAGAGAAATAAATTTTCAATCGAGAGGAATAACTTCCTACCAAAATAATTATTTTTCAACAAAATACATGAATTTCCAACTAAAAAAGATAAGTTTCAAACCAAATGTGAAACAGCTCAATCTTCTGTTGAAATTTTTTCTTTAACCAAGAAAAAGCCAATTTTTTACAAAATAGTTTAATTTTCAAACATAAAAATGAATTTTCTAATAAAAAGTCCGAATTCTTAACAAAATACGTACGTTTTTAACAAAATAGTTGAATTTACAACTAAGTATCCTAATTTTTTACAAAAAAGTTCAACTTTCCAGAAAATACATCAATTTTTAACCAAGTACTTGAATTTTCAACAAATTTGAGGAATTTTCTACCGAATAATTAAATTTTTCCACTAAAAAATATAATTTTTTAACGCGAAATGAAACAGAAAAAATTTAATTGAAAAAATGAATTTTCAAGTTTAAAAAACGAATGTCAAAACATTTTGATTCATATCCAAAAATTTAATTTTTAACCAAAAATAGAACACTTGAATAAATTATCAACAAAATAGTTCAATTTTCAACCAAAGAAATGTATTTGCAACTGAAATTAGGAATTTTCAAAAAAAAATTGTTGAGCAAAGTTTAATTTTCAAACTAAAGAGAAGAATTCTCTGCAAAAACGGTTTAATTTTCAACAAAATATATTCGAATTCTCAACTAAAACAGATTAATTTTCAACCATACAGTTGCATTTTTAACGAAAAAGATGATTCTTTTGAAAAAACAAATTATCAAAAAAATACGAACTACATAAATTTGAAACTGAATAGTTGAATTGTCAACTAATATATAGGCAAATTTTCACTTGAAAAAATTATTTAAAAAAAAATTAAACACAACAGTTGATGCTTTGACCAGAGAAATTAATTTTTTAACTAAAATTATGAATCTTCAAATATAAAAATTAATTTTTTAAAACAAAGTATATATTCAATACACTTCATCTGGTTAAAAACATGACATAAAAAAATATAATACGTTCGAATATTTGAAAAATTAATCTTACAAGTATAAGGAATTACTTCTGAATAAAACTTGTAGGGGTTGTGAAGAAATTACTCTCGTCTGTCTGTAGCTTAGTAGGTAAAGACCTGGGTTCGGATCCCAGCGGGGTTTGAGATCAATTTTTTCACAATTTAGGAATAAAAATAATTATTAAAAAAACATCAATTTGAGACCAATAGACAGAAAACAATTAACATCAAATTATTCAAAAAAGATCAATTTTTAACAAAAAATGGAATAGGTTTAGTTAAAAAAATTAATATTCAATTAAAAGAAAATGTTCTAACCATAGAATTAAATTTCCAGCTAAAGAAATCAATTTTATAGTAAAATGATGAGTCCTAACAAACAAAAAAATCATTTTTATTAAATTAGTTTAACTTTCGACTACATGAATGACATTTTCTACAGGAGATAATTTAAAAGATTAACTTTTTATGCATAAGCACATTGATTGCGAGAAAGATTTCGAAATTCTTTTGACACTTAAAATAATGTACCTACTTCCTTTGTTGCTGGCAAGTTTTTTTTAATAGGATCACGTCAGAGCGTGAAATTTAAAAACGAAAGTTGACTCTGAGTCTATTGAAAGTTTTGGTCAAAGGCTTTGAAGAAACTGGAAGTAATTTTCTAGCTTCGAAGATTAGGTGAGAATGCGGACGAGTCTGGCCGACAACATTATTGCTAGGCAATTATTGCTTAATGCCAAAGCAATATTCTCTGCTGTAATGCACATCAAAATGAGAACAAATTAACAAAAATTTATAAAATCCTCTCCAGAAGAAAACAGCCTGTAAATTACAGGATGGAGTGGGTCGTTAAAATTTTTTTAAATTTCATTGAGAAATTCAAATAGTTTTTACTTTATATTTATTTACAATTTCAAATATCATTTTTGAAAATTTAGATTATTAATAACTTCCATACTAATTTTCGAAAAAAATCAAAACATATGTACATATAATTATATATAATTCTGAAAATTGAATTCAGATACTCATTTCACAACATCACAAACATTTTAAGATTATATAATTGTAATAGATTAATTTTAAATGAAGAATAAACTTTTATCATACAAATCATAACCAACATGTATTCAATTACATAATCTTAAAGTAAGCAATCGATTTATCTCACTCATTTGATAACAATTAAAATTTAATACTTATGTAATTTGATATTGGGAAAAAAATGATCAGGCAATAACCAATTAAAGACTTCAAAACTGAGAAAGGCTTAAGTTATTATTTTCATTGATACATTAAAATAATTTTTTTAATAATTTCAAAAATTGAATTCAGATACTCATTTCACAACATGAGAAGCAATTTGAAAAATTATATAATTTTAATAGATGAATTTTAAATGAATAATAAATTTCAATGGACAAATGATAGTCAATATGTATTCAATTACATAATCTTGAAATAAATAATCAATGTTACTGATTAGAGAAAAATTAGAATTCAGTATTGATACTCATTTCACAATATCACAAAAATTTACAAAAATTCTATAATTGTAATAGAGATATGTGAAATATGAATGAGCTTTTATCATACGAATTATAGCCAATATTAAATTACATAACCTTGAAGTAAATAATCAATTTTTGTTACTTGATAGAGATTAAAATTTAATATTTATGTAATTTAATAATAAAAAAAAGTAATCAGACAATGATCTATTAATAAGTTCACAACGTTGAAAGCTCTTAACAGTTATTTTCATTGGCACACTCGAATAATTTTCAATTTATATTTATTTAAAACTTGAAATTTAATTTCCGAAAATTTGAATTATTAATAACGTTTATACTAATTTTCGGAAAAATGAAAACATATGTACACATAATTTTTAAACTTCAATTCAGATACTCATTTCGCAAGACCATCAACATTTTTAAAAATTATATAATTGTAATGGATGAATAATAAAAAGAGAATAAATTTCTATCATACAAAATGATAGCGAATATGTATTAAATTACATAATCTCAAAGTAAATTATCAATTTATGTAACTTAATTGACAACAATTTAGACTCATTCTTTGTGTCATTCAATATCTTTAGAAAATTAATCAGTCAATAATTAATGAATCAGTTCACAACATTGGATTGAAAAAATATGTAGATATAATTTGGAAATCAGAATGCAGATACTCATTTCACAATATCACAAAAATTTACAAAAATTCTATAATTGTAATAGAGATATGTCAAATATGAGTAAGCTTTTATCATACAAATTGTAGTCAATATTGAATTGCATAACCTAAAAATAAATTATCAATTCATGTTACTTGATCGAGAAAAACTAAAATTCAATATTCATGTAATTTAATAATAAAAAAATGAGTGAATAATCAATTGATCAGTTACAACGTTGAAAAGCCTTAAACAATTATTTTCATTGAAACACCCAAATAATTTTTACATTATATTTATTTTAAACTTGAAATTTGATTTCTGAAAATTTGAATTATTTATAACCTTTATACTAGTTTTCGAAAAAAATTAAAACATATGTACAAATCATTTTGAAAGTTGGATTCAGATACTTATTTCACAACATCACAAACACTTAAAAAAATGACATAATCGCGATAGATGAATTTTAAATATAGAATCAACTTTTATCATACAAATAATAGCCAATATGTATTCAATTACATAATCTTAAAGTGAACTATCAATTTATGTTACTTAATTGCTAACAATTAAGACACAATCTTTATGTAATTTAATATTGTAAAAAAATTAAATGGTGAATAATTAATTAATCAGTTTGAAACATAAAAAAGCAATGAACAATTATTTTAATAAAAACATTCAAATAATGTTTACCTTATATTTTCACGAAAACTTGAATTATTAATAACCTTCGAAACTAATTTTTAAAAAAACTTAAATATATGTACGTATAATTCTAAAAGCGGAATGCAGATACTCATTTCACAATATCACAAAAATTTACTCAAAATATATAACTGGAATAGAGGTGAAAAAACATGAAAAAACTTTCATTATACCAATTATAGCAAATATTCAATCACCTAACCTTGAAATAAATAACCAACTTATGTTACTTAATAGAGACAAATTGAAATATAGTCAAATAAATTCAGATACTCATTTCACAAGATGAAGAACACTGGCAAAAATTACAAAATTAGAATAAAGTTATTTGATATATAAATGAACTTCTGTTACACGAATTTTATCCAATATTCAATTACATAACCCTCAAGCGAATAATCAATTAATATTAATTAACTTTGAAAAATAAATAAATTGTAAACTTTATTTCATTTATTAATGTGAAAAAATAATCATCCAATAATTAATTATTCAGGTCACAAAAAAAAGAGCATTACTCAATTATTTTCGTTGAAACATTCGAATAATTTTTACATTATATGTTCCTTCAAATTTGAAACTATAGTTCTATACATTCAATTTATTAATAACCTCTCAAACTAATTTGAAAAAAAAATTAAAAATCTATCTACATATAATTTCAAAAATTGAATTCATGTACTTATTTCACAACATCACAAACATTTTAAAAAGTGTATAATTCTAATAGAGGTATTTAATTATAACAAATTACATCCTCAAATAAAACAATGTAGAAAAATTCCTGAAATACATTTCACGTCGTATGTTGAGAAAGTTAACCATAACAACTCATATACATAAATTAAATAAATGTAGAAGAAATACTGAAATACATTTGACGTCGTATTTTGAGAAAGTTAATCATAACAACTTACATACGTAAATTAAATAAATTTATAAAAATTAATGAAATACATTTCACGTCGTATGTTGCAAAAGTTAATCATGACAACTTACATACCTAAATTAAATGAATATAGAAAAATTAATAAAATGCATATGTTGTATGTTGCATAAGTATATGTCGTATGTTGAGAAATTCAATCATAACAAATTACATACCTGAATTAGATAAATTTATGAAAATTAATTGAATATATTTTACGTCGTATGTTGAGAAAGTTAATGATAACAACTTACATACCTACATTAAATAAATGTAGAAGAAATACTGACATATATTTTACGTCGTTTGTTCAGAAAGTTAATCATAACAAATTCCATACCTAAATTAAATAGATGCATATACAAATTAATAAAAAACATTTTACGTCGTATTATAAGAAATTGAATTACAACAAATTACATTCTCAAATTAAACAATGTAGAAAAATTTCTGAAATACATTTCACGTCGTATGTTGAGAAAGTCAATCATAACAACTCACATACATAAATTAAATAAATGTAGAAGAAATACTGAAATACATTTGACGTCGTATTTTGAGAAAGTTAATTATAACAACTTATATACGTAAATTAAATAAATGTATAAAAATTAATGAAATACATTTTACGTCGTATATTGAGAAAGTTAAAATAAACAAACTTAAATTGAATCAGGTAATAATAAAAATACATAAATTGAAATAATGATCGGTGATCGATGAAATCAGGAATCTACAATGTTCACTTTTTTAGATTTTAATTTTAAATCAAGGGGGTATCCCATGAGAAAAAAAATGGCCGCTACCATGTTCACTACCAATGGAGGTTATGTGTTTTTATATACAGGATTATGCATTTTCAACTTTCACTTTAAACTCGCCGACTTTATAGTGATTTTCGTACATATATATTGCTCTTTAAAATTTAATGTCGTCTATTAAAGAGTACCAATAAAGATAAAGGAATTCATCTTTATGCGAGGAACTCATTCATGAATATATGAAAGTCAAACTTTTATTCCAATGTTTATTAGAAAGAATTTTGCAAATCTAGACTCTTTTACATAGTTTAGCAATGAAGATGCAAATATAAACTGAGAATGGACCAGCGCCTAATGAGAAAGGTGTTCTTTTTAATTAAGACTTGTAAAATAAATTTGAATACTGAATGAAAATTTCAAATAACTATTTATTGTTTAGGTTTCTTTGTTTTTAGGGTTATATAAATATGATTTTCCCAATAATCTTGAGAATATTCGAAAACATTTTTTTTAATTTCAGATGTCACATCAAAAATTCAACAAAAATTTTCATGATATTTCAATCAAAAAAATTTAATTTTGAATCAAAAACAGTTAAATATATCCGAAAAAAATATCATCAAAATATGTAGTTGAATCCTCATAGGGTGGTCCAAAAATGCATTGGAAGAATTTTTTTTTAAATTTTTATGAGGATACCCCAGAAATTTGTTCGAATCTGCACAAAAAAAATCATTAATTTAAATCATTAATCATTAACAAAGACATTAAATATTTTCTAGAAGAGACACATTTTCTACAAAAAGTTTGATTTTTAACCCAAAAATAGGAATTTTCCACAAAAAAGTTCATTTTCAGCCAAATAATTGAATTTTCTTCTGAGGAGATTAATTTTTTACAAAAAAAGACAAATTTTCAAGTGAGGTGATGTATCTTCAAAAAGTAACTTTTTAACAAAATGGTTCAACTCTCAACCAAATGATTTCATTTGCAATAAAAAAAGAAGAATTTCTAACAAAAAATGTAATAGTCGATGTTTCAGTAAAAAAAAAAAATTAATTTCAAATAAAGAATAGTTGAATACGTAAAAGGAACTTTCAACAAAATAATTGAATCCTCAACAAAAAAAAAATCATTTTCAAGCTGTTGCATTTTTAATCAAAAGACGTTACGAATTTCCTAAAAAGACAAATTTTCTACAAAAAGTTTGATTTTTAACCTAAAAATATTAATTTTCCACAAAAAAGTTCATTTTCAACCAAATAATTGAATTTTCGAGGAAGAAGATTAATTTTTTACCAAAAACGACAAATTTTGCACTAAGGTGATAAACCTTAAACGAAAAAATTACTTTTTTTCAAAGTAGTTTTTCTTTGAAACAAATAATTGTATTTAAAAAAAATGAATCCTCAACGAAAAATGTAATAGTTCATATTTCAATACGAAGAGATTTTAATTTTAAATCAAAAATAATTGAATACATCTTGAAAAAAAATGTTCAACAAAATACTTGAATCCTCAATAAAAAATGTAATTTTCGACCTGTTGTATTTTTAATCAAAAGACATTAATAATTTTCTGAAAGAGACACATTTTCCACAGAAAGTTTAATTTTTAACCCAAGAATACAAAATTTTTCACAAAAAAGTTCATTTTCATCAAAATAAATGATTTTTTTTTGTCAAAGAGATTAAATTTCTTCTAAAAAAGGTCAGTTTCAATTGAAATGATGAATTTTCAAAAGAAAATGACTTTTCAACAAAATATTTGAACTCTTAAACAAATAATTTTTTCTTTTAACCAAAAAAGAAGAATTCTCAACAAAAAATGTAATAGTTTATATTTCAGTCCAAAAAAAAATTAATTTAAAGTAGAAAATATTTGAATACGTAAAAAAACGTCCAAAAAAATAGTTGAATCCTCAACCAAAAAAAAATAATTTTCAAGCTGTTGTATTTTTAATCAAAAAACATTATAAATTTCCTAAAAGGGACAAATTTTTCACAAAAAGTTTAATTTTTAACCCAAAAATACGAATTTTTCAGAAAAAGAAGATTAATTTTCTACGAAAAAAGATAAATTTTCAACTAAGGTGATGAATCTTCAACCAAATATTTTAACACTTGACCAAATGATTGTATTAAAAAAAAAAAATTCTTAACAAAAAAAGTTCATATTTTTATAGGAGATTTCAATTTTGAATCAAAAGCAATCGAATAGATCTTGAAAAAAAATGTTCAACATAATAGTTGAATCATCAGCCAACAGAAAATTAATTTTCAGCCAGTTGTATTCTTAATCAAAAGAAATTGGATGCTTCCCAAGAGAAGAATTTTCTACAAAATGATTAATTTTTCAACAAAAAATATGACTTTTCTACAGAAAAGTTCATTTTTAACCAAATAAAGAAATTTTCTGTCAAGAATATTGATTTTCTACCAAAAAAAAGACTAATTTTCAATTAAGATGATGAAACTTCAAACAAACAAATATTAATTTTTTAACAAAATAGTTCAACGTTAACCAAATAGTTTTGTTTTCAATAAAAAAGGAAAATTCTCACCAAAAAATGGAAGTCCAAAAATATTTTAATTCTAAATCAAAACCAGTTGAATAAATAATTAAAAAAAAATTCCAACAAAATAGTTGAATCCTCCACTAAAGTAGATTAATTTCCAACCAGTCATATTTTTAATTTGAAATATATTAAATATTTTTCGAAAGAGATCAATTTTCTAGAAAAAGTTAAATTTTTTAACCAGAAAATATGAATTTTCAAAAAAAATCAATGTTCATCCAACTAATTGGATTTTCAACCAAATACATAAATTTTCTATCAAAAAGATTAACTTTCTATAAAAAAAGACAAAGTTTGAGATGATGAATCTTCAACAACAACAAAGTTACGTTTTAACAAAATAGTTCAATTTTTAAACAATTCTTTTGGAAAATGTCAACAAAATAGTTCAATCCTAAACCAATAAGATAGATATAATATATATAATATATATAATAATAGATATATATAATATATATAATAATTTCATCTTTTTTAGTTAGATATTCAACTCTATGGTTGAAAATAAATCTTTCTTGGTTGAGAGCTTAATTATTTTTCAATAATATTCATCTCATATATTCATATTTTTGCCAAAAAAAGACCTAAAAATGGATTTAAATTTAATCCTTTAGTTTGAAAATTTTATTGTAAAAATGCTAATTCATGTCTTTTGTTGAAAATTTGTCCTTTTTTAAAAGAAAATCAATCTTCTTGGTGGAAAATTTAACTGTTTGGTTCAAATTTTATGTATTTTGTTGAGAATTCTTCTTTATTAATAGAAAATTTATTCTTTTGGTTGATAATTCATCTTGTTGGTGAAAAACTTCTTTTTTTGTTGAAGGTTTATCATTTCAGTACAAAAGTTGTCACTTTTGTTGAAAATTCACTTTTTCGATTTAAATATTTTTGTTAGGAAATTGATCTTTTTTTGTTAAAAATACAACTGTATGGTTGAAAATTTGACTCTTTGTAGTTGAAAATCCCAAATTGAAAATTCCTGTATTTTTTTCAGAATTCATCCTTATTTGTTCAAAAATAAACTCTTTTGTTAAAATCTCGTCTTTTTGGTTGAAAATTCGCTCTTTTGGTTTGAAAAATAATCTTTTTTGTTTGATGCCTTGATTATTTTTCAATAATATTCATCTTTTCAGTTCAATTCAACTTTTTTTTAATAAAAATCGAAATTTTTTCTGGGTCAAAATATATATATATAAATATATATATATATATAATATATATATATATAAATATATAAGTATTACACCCCCATGAAAAATTAATCGTTGAAAATTGGATGACATAGAACGTTGGTGGGGGTCAAATCTTCCTGGCCCTGACATTATTTTTATCAACAACTTTCAACTCATTTAATGATAATAATGCATTAACTGAATATTCGAATTCCATATCTCAGGAATAAATTTTTATTTTTTATTCAAACTTTAAAGTGCATTTTAATCGCAATCCGCAGCCAAACCTGTTCAAAATTTGAGAAAAAAGTTCACGTAATTCATGCAAGGCTCCTTACTTAAATCCAAAATTTGCATATGAATGTAAAGAGTGTTATTTCTGAAGCTCATTTCAGTCAGTGAGACCGATCATGAAATTTAAAAAACAAACCGAAAAAATAGGAGAACCACTTTTGTAATTTACATTCTCACATAGAAATTTGTTATATTTCATTATGCATTCTGAAGTCAAAGGGTTTCGAATTCCGATGTGAAACTCTAATTTATATTATTATATATGTATATATTGTAGTGTGTGTGTATGTGTGTGTGCGTATGTGTGTGTGTATGTGTGTGTATGTAAGCTGTAGAATTTGCTGAATTCACTTGAGATGAGAAGAGAGAAGATACATGTATATCCTCTGATCCTTTCGCGAGTTTATTATTTCCCGAAGTATACGCTGAACATCAATCCGGAAGAGTTTCTCCAGTTTTCACATACCGCAGTGTTAATTATCTGCATAGGAAGATGTCTCATGCCATAATATCATTTTGGCTTTACTTTCAACAATTCTTCATTCAATAATACATTTTTTGAAACCGACATCGGTTATTGTGTTAAAATTTTTATTAAGGAATTGGCAATTTTTTAATTAAAATTTTAACATAAAAAAACGGTAAGGAAAATCACCCTACCAGTAGACAATAATTCTAGAGTGGATAATCATTAATTATAAACACTTTAATATAAGTAGAATGATCAACTATAATTTTAATAAACTTTAAATAAATTTAATAGACTCTTTAAAAAACTCGGTTTATTTTACATTTTGTTATGGATTTTATAAAAAATATATGATTTGAGAATGTTGTACATGATTAACAGAAGTTGCCTTATTATAGCGAGAATATTTCAGTAAACTCAATATGAATGGGACAATTTTTTCCATCTACTCACAATTCTCTGAAATTTCATGAAAGCTTTTTTCATTGGCAAAATATATGTTATTTTCAAGGTATTTGTGGATGAACTATTCATCAAGGTAGAATTGAATTCGACTATTCGAATTTGATTCGAATTTTCTACATGGCTCCATTTACCGCGTTTTCTGGACATATTTGTCATATAAATTCAATTTTTTTTATATCAAAATTTTTTTTTTGAAGTTCAAGAGTAAGAAGCTTTTGAGATTTATTTTCGTGATGAAATTTAGCCCGACTTTACTCTCATGTTCTTTTACACGTTGGCTCACCGCGCTCCCGGTTCCTCCAATATAGACTTTTCCACAAGAACAAGGGATTTTATATATTCCCGGATCACTTAAAAGTTCCTTTTTATCTTAAGGGTTGTGTAGAAGTTGTTCTGTCTTCACAGGTGGCTTAAATTTGGATAATTTCTATTTTAATTTTAATTTGGATAATCAAATTTTGGATGTTGTGTTTGTTGAGAATTCTTCCTATTTGTTATGTGATACCTTGAATGCAGGGTAGGATGGTGGTCGTTTGACTCTCTCTTTCTTTAGTAGGTTGTGGTGGGGACTGGTCGAACTTGATTGGCCAATCAAGTCTTTTTTCAAAAACCCGGGAGGACACCTGCGAAAACAGGAGAACTTCTAAACAACGCTGAAGATAAAAAGGCACCTCTTAGTGATATGGGAGTATATAAAATCCATTGTTCTTGTGAGAAAATCTATATTGGAGAAACCGGGAGAGCGATGAGCCAACGTGTAAAGGAACCTGAGAGTAAAGTTAGGCTGAAACATTTCACGCAATCAGGAATAGCTGAGCATCATATCGAAAGAGGACATAGCATTTTATTTGATAAAACAACCGTCATCGCAAGAACGTGCAATATTTTTCCAAGAAAACATAGAAAAGCAATCGAAATCTCAAAACTAACTAATAACATCAATAGGGACAATGGATATAATACCAATCCTATTTGGCTTACCGTCCTCCCGGTTTTTTCAAAAAATACTTGATTGACCAATCAAGTTCGACCAGTCGCCGCCATGGGGCGCATTTAGAATCACATTTTTTTTCTACATTGATTGAAAAATCTATCTTGTTTGAAAATTCAACTCTTTATTGAAAATTCGTGTTTTCTGGTTTTGAAATGTTTTCTATTGGAAATTAAAATATTTTTTGATTGAAATATCAACTATAACACTTTGTATTGAGAATTCATTTTTTTGTAACAAAAATTTATCAGTTCGATTCAAAATTTAAATATTTCGTTGAAAATTTAAATATTTCTTTGAAAATTTAAATATTTCGTGCAAAGTCTACTTTTTCTTGGTTGCAAATTAATTATTTCAACTGAAAATGAAATAATGAAATCTTACATCAAAAAGTCTTGAATTTTTGTTTGTTCTCAATTCTGAATTCTTCATTATTCATTTAAAGGAAGACTGATAAGTATCTGTTTACCATTAATTACATTAAATTAATTATTCAACATACATTAGTACTTTCAATTGATAAATATCTACTATAGGAACATTATCCACAAAAAAATTTACTAAATTAATTGACGAAAATAAAATAATTTATTCTTTATTTATGGTAGGTGAAAGTGAACTAGGTTGACATAATACGAGTATGACTAAGGTGTGATGTGTGTGATAATTGCACATTGTTATGTATAATATGTAATATTGTGTCACGTAATAATAATCAGTCATCGGAACGATGCTTCTGATAATGATTGTGTTCTTCGAAACATGGAATAGTTATATTTTCAGTGGAAAAAATTAATTTTGTACAAAAAAAAAATGAATTTTCAAACAAATAAATCAATATTTAACCAAAGAAGTGAATTTTTAAATCCACGTAGGTACTAAAAATGACGAATTTTCATTAAAAATGGAACACATAAATTTTCAGTTTAAAAAATTAATTTTCAACGAATAATTTTCAAGAAAATAGTTGAATTTTCAACCGAAATATTAATTAATTAATGTTATTAATATATTAATTGAGATATTAGATATTGATTATACTATCAAAAATTAATAAGATATTAATTGATTAATTATTAATTAAACAAAAATTAATTATTATTTATAATTATTAACTTATATAGCAGTATATTAGATAATAATACATAATATAATTCATATTATTATCAAGAATCTTCAAACAGAAAAATTAATTTTTTACGAAATAGTTCAATTTCCAACCAAGTTCTTGAATTTTCAACTAGAAAAAATACATTTTAAAATAAGAATGAAAATTCAAATTTTCAGACAAAAAATTTAACTCACAAAAAAAACTGCTTTTCAACAATATAATCAAATTTTGAACCAGTGAAATAAATTTACTAACATAGTAGTTGAATTTTCCACATAAAAAGGCGGCTTTTCAACGGAACAAATGAATTTTCAACCAAAAAATGACGACTTCACAAAATTGTCAAATTTTTAGAATTTTGATTAAGTTTTAACCACATAATTGAATTTTGAACTAAAAAAGATACATTTTTGATTGAAAAATTAAGTTTGACAAAAAAAAAACAATTTGCAACAAAATAGTTAAATTTTTAACAAAGGGGATAAATTTTCAAGGAAGAATCTTAATTTTCAAAAAAAAAAAAAACGAAATTTCAACGAAATATATTAATTATCAACTAACAAAGTGAAATTTCAACTAAACTGAAATAGTTAAATTTTCATTTAAAAAAATCTTTTTCAACAAAATGAAATCATTTTTCAATAAAAGAATGAAATTTTCCAAAAACCATTTACAACTTAAATCAAGAATCTTCAACCAGAAAAATGAACTTTTAACTAAGTAGTACAATTTTGAACCAAGTATTTGAATTAAAAAATTTACTTTTCAACCAATCAAAAAAACTAATTTTTAACAAAATAATTAAATTTTCAAACAGAGAAATGAATTTACTACCACAATAGTTGAATTTTTAAACTAAAAAGGTGACTTTTTAACAAAACAGATGAATTTTCAGCTAAAAATATTAATTTTGCACAAAATTTTTCCAAATGTTCATTAATTTTCAATCAAATAATTAAATTTTCAACAAAAAAATATAAATTTTCAACCAAAAACCTAACAGATACATTTTCAATTAAAAAAATTAATTTTTTACAACAAAAAAATAAATTGCGACAAAATAGTTACATTTTTAACCAAAGAGATAAATTTTCAATTCCATATATGAAATCCATGTAATAGAATAGTTGAATTTTCAACCAAAAAAAGGAATTTTCAACAAAATAGTTCAACTTTCAATCTAGTAGTTGGATTTTTGATCAAGAATCTTCATTTTCTACAAAAAAAAATTAAATTTCTACAAAATACATTAACTTTAAACTAAAGAAGAAGAATTTTCATTGAGAATGGAACAGTTGAATTTTCAGTTGAATAAATTAATTTTTAGCCAAAAAAATTAATTTTCAACAAAATATTGTATTTTCAACCAAACGATTTCCAACTTAAATCAAGAATCTCCAACTAGAAAAGTGAATTTTTAACGAAGTAGTTAATTTTTCAACCAAAAGTTGAATTTTCAATGGAAAAATAAATTCTTAACTGAGAATCGAATAGTAAACAATAGTTCAACAATAAATTCAAATTCTCAGCCAAAGAAATGAATTCACTACCACAATAGTTGCATTTCCAACCTAAAATCACGACTTTTTAACAGAAAAAATTTATTTTCAAACAAGAAATGACGTTTTCAGAAAAATGTTATATTTTTTACCATTTTTATTGATTTTTAACCAAATAGTTAAATTCCTAACTACAACAGATGAGTTTTTAGCCAGAAATGTAACAGTTACATTTTCAATTAAAAAAATTAATATTTTTACAAAAAAACTAATTTGCAACGAAATATTAAAATTTTTGAACAAATAGTAAAATTTTCAAATAAAAAAAGATAAATTTAAGAACAAAAAGATAATAGTTACCTTTTCAATTTAACACAATAATTTTTAACAAAAAAATAATAATTTGCGATAAAATAGTTAATTTGTAACGAAGAAGGTGAATTTTCAAGGAAGAATCTTACTTTCCTGCAAAAAATGAAATTTCTCCCAAATATATTGATTATCAACTAAAAAACACCAGTTTTCATAAAAAAAAAGTTAAATTTTCAGCTGAGCAATTTAATTTTCAAAAAATTGGTTAAATTTTCAACTTGCGCCTTTTCAACTTAAATCAAATATCTTCAACTTGAGCTTCAACTAGAAAAATGAATTTTCTACGAAGTATTTCAATTTTCAAATAAAAAGGATAAATTTTCAACTAAGAAGGGAATAGGTGAATTTCCAATTGAAAAATTTTATTTCCAAACAAACGAAAGAAACTAATTTTCAACAAGATAGTTAAATTTTCAACCTAAGAAATAAATTTACTACCACAATAGTTGATTTTTCAACCTAAAAGTCGACTTTTTAACAGAAGAGATGAATTTTCAACCAAAAATTGATGCTTCCACAAAATTGTAAAATTTTTAAAACTAATTTGCGAACAAATATAGTTAAATTCCTAATTAAGGAGATGAATTTTCCATTTCATGTAGGTACCATATTGAATTAAACATGAAACGCTTAAGATCTCAAGTGAAAATATTTTTAATTTTGAACAAAATAATTTAATTTTCAACTAAAATTATGGATCTATAACCAGAAAATGTTCCACTTTCAACGAAGCAGTTAAATTTTGAAGCAAAAAAATTAAGTTTCTAACAAAAAAGACAAATTTTTAAGCAAATAGTTACATTTTTCACCAAAATATTTTAACTTTCAAAAAAAAACGAATTTTCAAGCAAAATTCTTTATTTTCTTTCAACGAAATGAATTTGAACAAAATACTTGAGTTTTCAACTAAGAAAGTCATGTTTTTGCTGAAAATGAAACAGTAAATTTTTAAATTAAAAAAATTATTTTTCAAGCAAAAAAAAAAACAAATTTTCAGAAAAATTGTTAAGTTTTAATATAGTAAAAATAATTTAAATTTTAGTTAAAACTTTAGATCAGTATTTTACCTTAGAAATAACTATTTTTCCTTCACGATATATTTTTAAATTATTAAGATGCTTAATTTGAAAATAACTTCAAGCCAAATTTTGATTTTCTCTGGAATCAGATGAAACTTCTTGAAATCTCTTAATATTTCTTAAGATCTACGAAATTCTCAGAAATCTCTTGGATCACTCTAAAATACTTTGCTCAGCTGCGGATTGCGATAAAAATGTAATCTTCAAAACCAGTGAAATTTTACCCTCAAAATTCTTGGACGATTTACTCGGAATTGGTTTACTTTTTTATTTAAAAACTTGTTTACCCTCTTTCAAAAACTCAATATCTCGGGAAAAAGTTCTAATTTTTTATCTAAACTGAAGATTACATTTTTATTGCAATCCGCAGCCAAGCATATTCCCATTTGTGGTCAGCGTCACTGAGATTGTCATCTGACACATTTATTCTCTCGAAACTGGATAAATTTTAAATCACTTCTGGGATTTGAAGAAATTGTTTAGGTTTTTGAAGCTTTCAAAATATTTTAAAATGATCCAAGAGATTTCTGACAATTTTGAAGATCTCAAAAAATTTAAGGAGATTTCAAGAAGTTTTATCCGATTTCAGAGTGTTTCAAAGATTTCGAAAATTTTCAAGAAATTTTAAGAGATGTTACAAATTTCAAGATAATTTACGGTATTTCAAAGCAGGTACAACTGTTTGTACATATTTTACCAGGTATACTAAAATTTTATTTCTAAAAGAGAATATTTAAATTGCAAATGATTCTTTAATAATGAACGAAAAAATTCTGTTCTTTATTTTTTGATCACATGTTTTGAAAAACACAAAAAGATTCTAAATATAACCGATTTTAGGAACAATTTTAGTTATTCTAAAAGATATTTTTAAACTGAAAAATGTCAGAAAATTGATCAAATATCTTTAAATTTCTTCTAAACTTCTACAAATTCTAAAAAAAATTTAAACAGGCTGGAATTTTTCCTACAATTTCATGAAATCCTGTAAAATAAAATAACTTCCTTAATAATTTTCTAAACTCTTTATAGATAAATCTGAAATTTTCACCACACATCGTTTTGAAATGATTTTTTTCAAATATCATTTTTTGATTCAATATTATCTTTTAATTTATTTTAAATGTAAGTTAAAATTTAGTTACAATTTTAACGTAGTAATATTTTTTTTAACCTTTTAGCATTAATATCTCTTGAAATTATTTTCAATTCAGTAGGAAGGAAAATTTTTTTACTTTCAGAAAAAAAATGTTTCCGATACTATAATATCGCGATTTCCAATTTTGATTCCCTGGCGAGGGAAACATTGTTTTTGGATTACAGATTTTTCATTCTTTTTTAGCATCCTTATGCATCAGCAGCGAGCTTTTATTTTTGCAAACAATTGAAAATTTGTTTTTCAGTAGCTATCCAAAGATAATTGTATTTTTCGCAATCCGCAGTAAAGCTTGTTTCAATTACAGGTGAGTGTCACTTTGAAATTTTCAACTTCCACATTACCTGAAAAAAACTTTTTATGTAAATAGTTATTCGAAATTTGTATTTTTTATTGAAAATGATTTTTCATTCCACATTTTAATTTAGTTGAAAATTTTTCTCTTTTATACTAAACAATTTTTTCTTGTTGAAAATTCATATTTCTGTTTTGAAATTAATAATCTCAGGAGCGGTGATTTATCATTGCAAATAATTGAAAATTTGTGTTTTAGTGCCATCCAAATCCGATATTGAAAACCTATGAAATATTGATCTCTAAATTCTTAGTCAATTTTCTCGGAATGGGCTAAATTTTTTACATCAAACATTATTTACCCGTACTCAAAATCACAATATCTTGGAAATTTGATTTCATTTTATTTGAATACAAAAAATTGAATTTTTCGCAATCCGCAGTGAGCCTTGTTTCCATTAAAGGTGAGTGTCACTTTGAGATTGTCAAATTCTACCTCCATTTTATCGAACCTGGATAAATTTCTTTGCTGAAAGTTTATTTACACGTAATCAGAAACATAATATCTTTGAAGCGTGATTTTATTTTATTTGTATAAGAAAAATTTAATTTTTTGCAATCCGCAGTCAAACTTGTTTAAAAACAGGTAAGTATCACTTTGAGATGGTCCTTCCACCTCCATTTCCTTGAAGCTGGAAAACTGTCTTTGATCAAAGCTTTTTTTGGTCTCAATTTACCAAAATTTTTTCGATTATAAAGAATGCTTTTTCCCCCTTTTGAAAAATGCAACCTTCATTTCCTCGAACCTGGATAACTTTCTTCGATCAGAGTTTATTTACACGTACTCAGCAACATAATATCTTGGAAGCATGATTTTATTCCATTCTTTTACCAAAAATTGAATGTTTCGCAATCCGCAGGCAAGTTGGTTTTAATTACATGTAAGTGTCACTTTGAGATTGTCAGCTTCCACATCTATTTCCTCGATCCTGGATAAATTCCTTTAATCATAGTTTATTTACCCTTTCTCAGAAACATAACATCTTAGAAGCATGCTTTTATTTCATTTTTAAGCAAAAAGTTGAATTTTTCGCAATCCGCAGTCAAGCTTGTTTCATTTACAGGTGAATGTCACTTTGACATTGTCAACTGCCACCTCCATTTA
>CAKNXH010067683.1:5500-30454 GCA_932178445.1 Andricus quercusramuli
CCCCCCCCCCCCCCCCCCCCCCCCCCCCCCCCCCCCCCCCCCCCCAGCCAAAAACTACGGATGATAGCTGTGGGAGCGGTAAGCGGAAGTTGCATTACGAAATTAGATAACATTTAGTTCGTTCCCTCATAATCAATTTTGAGGAATTTTTTTTTAAGAAACTTGTCCTGTTTTCCCTTTTCTCCTTTTTTGCTGATGTTAAAAAATTATTTTTTTGGTTGTAGATTCATCTACTTGGTTGAAAACTTAACTTAATTAATTTTTTTTTTTTTTTTAAAAAAAGATCTTCTCCTTACACTCGGCCGGGAATCGAACCTGAGAACTTCCTATTGCCGGTTGAGTGCTTTCCCATTAAGCTACTAAAAAGATCGAGAGAAGAATCTTTCTTCAGAAAATACACGTATTATTTTGCCAGGTGATGAATGCAAATTTTTTAAGAAATCTGTATTATCATCAGAGACTAACATACATTTTTAACGTCTTTTCAGACTGGATAAAAATATGAATTAAAAATTACTTTAATTAACTTTTTTCTGGGAAATAGATCTACTTCCGCTCTTTGAAAAAATTGGATTGACCACCTGGCAAAATAGTGCGTGTATTTACTGAGAAAATTTTCTTCTCTTGATCTCTGTAGTAGAATGAGAAAACACCCGACCGGAAATCGGAATTTCTGAGATTCGATTCCCAGCGGAGTGAAAGGAGAAGATCTTTTTTCATAAAAAAAATTGATTAAAATAATTTGTAATCCATATTTTCGACTAGTCTGAAAAGATGTTGAAAATATCTATTATAAACTGATATTATTAGGTTAAAATATCGTTTTTTTTTTTTTTTTTTTTAAAAATTAGTTTGGTTGAGGATTCAACAATTCTCTGGAAAATTAAACTATGGTAAATTCATTTCATTTGGTAAAGGATTCCAAGATTTCGTAGAAAATTAAACTATTCGGATAAAAATTAAAAATGATCTTGATTGAAATTTAATCTTTCCAATTGAAAATTAAACTATTTGGTTGAAAAATAATCGTTTATAGTTCAAAATTCAACTACTTAGTTAGAAGGGGAACCAGTTTGTTGAAAATACATTTTTTTTTAAGATTCACCTACTTGGTTGAAAATTAAACTTTTTCAAGTTTTGAAAATTAGTCTTCCGGTTTGAAAAATCTTCATTTGGGTTCAATTCTTTCGTTAATAATTTATTTGTTGAAAGATTCATTATTTTAATTGAAAATTCAACTCCTTTGTTGAAAATGAAACTGTTTTGTTAAAAATTCGTTATTTTTTTGTAAGGAATTAATTTTTTCCACTAATAATTAAACTATTCTATTTATGGTTAAAAAATGATATTTTCATTGAAAATTATATTTTCTAGTTGAAAGTACATGTTTTTCATAAGAAATTTGTCTTTTATGGTCGAAAATTAATCTTCTTGGATAAAAATTTAACCGTTTTGGTTCCAATTAAATTATTTGGTCGAAAATTAAACTATTTTCATCAGAATTTTACTTTTTGGTAATAAATAAATTTCTTTTTTGAAAAATTATTATTTCGGGTTGAGAATTGAACCTTTTTTTGAATATTTCGTTATTTTCGCTTTAAAATTCAAAAAACTTGTTCAAAATTCATGTATTTAGTTGAAAAGTCGCGATTAATGGTTGACAATGATTGTTTTTGGTGAAAAATTCATCTTTTGTATTTAAAATTTAGCTATTTGGTTAAAAATTTACTTTTTTAGATACCAGTTGAACTACTTTTTCGAAAGTTCATTTTATAAAGTGCACCTCATTAGTTGAAAATTCAACTGTTTTTAAAAATTTGTGTCTTTTTAGTAAAAAAATCACTTTTTCGTCTGAAAAATTAACTATTACATATTTGGTTATACATTATAAGTTGAAAATGCAACTTTTTTTTCATCAAAACTCATATTTTTCAGTTAAAAATTCAACTACTTGGTACAGAATATATGTATTTTGTTGAAAATTCAATCTATTTATTGAAAATTCATCTTTCATTGTAGAAAAGTCATCTTTTACGGTTGGAAATTAAAAATTCATCTTTGATGGTAGAAAATCTATTTAAAAAATTCAACTATTTCAGTAAAGGTTTAATTGTTTGGTTACAAAAATCATTTATTATATTATTAATAATCTTTTCAGCGATGGACTTGAAAAAATTATATTTGAGTTGAATAAAAATAAATTTATTCAACAAATTAATATAAGATCCTTTATCATTTAGCTTTAAATTAAATATAATTTGAAAATATTGTTAATTTAAAAAAAGCTGTTTTTTATTCAAGCATTTTTCTCATATCCGCCACTTGAAAAAAATTCAATAATTTCTCAAGATCAATTTTTTTTGAAAATCATTTCGGATTAGCATTTGGGTTTCAAAAAGGAAAAAGAAACTGCACTTGCATTCAGGCGTTAATCTACTCGTAAATTAATGTCAGGAGGCTGCAGTCTAGCTGTTTCATTAATCAATTTATTTATGGCTTAAAAAGACTACCTGAATTCACGCAAAAAAATTCGTTAATTTTATGCAGGTGTCCTCTAGGTATGTTGAAATATTGACAGCATAGTAAACAAATAATTCTTTGATTCTAAAAAATAGTTTTTTGTCCCAATGAAAATTCTTCATTTTCTATTTATTTTTCGTTCAATGACAAAAATTGTGTTGAAGCTTACAACATTTTCCGTAAATACAGAATTTTTTCTGTAAGATGAGCAGATTTTTTTCTTTCATGTTTGTAAAAAGTTGCTTTTTAATTTTGAAATTTTGAATCATTGCGGGCCTCTTTCCAGCCTGAAATGTTTAAAAATATTAATTAAAGTTAATAATAAAATAGAAAATATTGGAAGATAATCTGCTATTTTGGATGCACTTCAGATTTGCTTGCTGTTCATTTTACTACTGAGGGCACTTTCACTGTTTATATAGCACCAGTGGCATCTCTAGAGTTCACAGTAGAAAAATGCTCTACATGGTCAGACGGGCAGTTGAACTTAAACGCAGGCAATATTTATTACTAAAATACCAATAAAAGGTCAAATATTTTATTTCTGCAATTAAAGTCAATACTCTTCATGACAGTAACATTATGTTATTTTCTATTATATAATCAGGAATTTTGTAGAACATTCTTGTAAAAAAAAACTTCCTAGAAGCTTATCAACCTGCCATTTTTATCAATAGTGTACTTTTTGAGATAATTATTAAAATTTTGAAAATCTCGCCTGCATTAAATTTGTATCAGGGCTTGAAATGTTTTAAACTTCGAACTACGCACAATTTCATCCCCCCCCCCCCCCACTCTTCCCATGGCTTACAAAAAGCCAAAAAAATTATTTTATCACCTGTGTCAATAACAGGCTTCAGAAGCCAAAATGCTCTTTGGAAAGGGAAAATAAGAAAATCATTCATGAAAATGAGGAATTAGATTGTTTAAAATAAAATTAATAATAGATTAAATTCAATTTAGAAGGCTCAAAACCCTTAATTTTTTGGGTAAAAATATTGCAGTTTCAACCATATTAATTAATTTTTTAGCAAAAAGGATACATTTTTAACAAAATATATTTATTTTCAACCAAATAGTTTAATTCTCAACTGAAAAAGATACTTTTTGAACCGAAATTTGAAGTAGTTAGATTTTTAGTTAAAAAAATTAATTTACAAAAAAGAGTTTTCAACGAAATAGTGGAATTTTCGATCGTAGACATGATTTTTCAACAAAATAGTTGAGCTCTAAACGAAAACATACTAATTGTTTACTGATCAGCTGAATTTTCAAAAAAAAAATTAAATTTCTATCAAATTAAATACATTTTCAAACCAAAATGCCCAATTTTCAACCAAAAAAGATTTTTCGGTCAAGACAAATAAAAAATTGTAACCAAATTGTTGAATTCTCAGAACGAAAAAACGAATTTTCTACAAAACAATTTATCAATAAAAAAAACCATTAAGTTTTAATCGAATAATGTAATTTTCAACTGAAAAAGACGAATTTTCAACAAAAAAAGTAGTTAAACTTAGAACTAAGCAGTTGAATTTTTAACAAACAAAAGAGTTTTTAACAAAATGGATAAATATTCAACCAAAGAGATCACTATTCAACAAAATAGTTGAATCCTCAATGAAAACAGATTAATTTGTAAACAAACAGTTGCATTTTCAACAAAAAAGATGAAATTTCTACCAAAATAAATACTGTTTTTAAAATACATTTTTTATCAATAGTATAAAAATGCCTAATTTTCAACCAAAAAAGATTTTTTAGTTAAGAAAAAAAATAAACCGATTTGCTGAATTTTCATATCCAAATGTTGAATGTGTAGAATTTTCAACTAAAAAAAGACGAATTTTCAACAAGAAAGGAATAGTTTCATTTTCATATGAAAAAATTTAATTTTCACAACAACAAAAAATGAATTTTTCAACAAAATAGTTTTATTTTCCACCAAAGAGATGAATTTTCAACTAAAATGATGAATAATCCAAGAAAAAATGCAATTTTTACAAAAGTAGTCGAGCTTTGAACCAAGTAGTTGAATTTTCAACAAAGAATGGTTAACTCTATAAGAGAAATGTAAAGTTGGTATTTTTAGAAAAAAATATTTCAATTTAAAATAAAGAATCAAGTTAACCAAAACATCCAAAATTGAGAATAATTAAATTTTTATAGAAAAATAAATTTTCAACCAAACAGATCACTTTTCAACTAGAATGACTCATCTTTCACCAAAAAATTAATTTTTAAGGAAGTAATTCTACTTTCAACCATATAGTTGAATTTTCAACAAAAAAGATGAATTTTTAACAAAATAGTTGAGTCCTGAATAAAAATGGATTAATTTTCAAATGAACAGTTGCATTTTTCATGAAAAAAAAATTATTTCTACCAAAATATATAAATCTTCAAACCAAAATACCCAATTTTCAACCAAAAAAGATTTGTTATAAAAAAAAATTCAACAAGACTCTGGAATTCTTAAACCGAATTTTTGCAGAACAATTGAATAATAAGAAAACGTCAATTCTCAGTTTTCAAACCAAAAAAGAAATATTTTCATCCAAAAAATTGATCACTGCAAAAAATATGCATTTTTCAACAAAGTAGTTCAAAATTTCTACAACTGAGATACATTTTCAACTAAAATGACGAATCATCAGAAAAATGAATTCCTTCCAAGAAAAAAAAAATATGAAACAAATTTTGTTACGAAAGGGTAAAATTTTTGACAGTGAAGTTTATTTTTCACCAAATAGTAAAATCTTCAACTATAAATCAATTTTAAGTCAAAAACAGAAACAGTTAAATTTGCAGTGAAAAGAATTAATTTTTTATAAACAAGATTTTTCAAAAAAATAGTTAAATCTTCAACAGAACAGATTAATTTTCATCTAAATTGATGAACCTTCAAGCAAACAAAGAATTGGTCACAAAGTAGGTAAACTTTTAACCAAAAAAGATGACTTTGTATTCTTAGATAACTTGAATAATAGTCAACCTAATTGAAAATTTATTTATGGGAAACCAGAAAAAGGTGGATATAAGTACAAACTGAATAATGGGAAAAAGTGAATAAGTTTTGAAGCAAGAGTTTTGTAGTAATTTTTTATTAAAAGCAATATTAAAAACGAGTTTTATAATAAGTCTTTTTGCATTTAATTACTATTTTTGAATCGAAAAATTGAACAATGTGTTTTTAATATGACAACATAATTTGTATGCGCTGACAGATTATCATTTTCTAAGGAATTAGATTACTTTCACTATTTAACCACTGGTTTTTTAGATTCCTCAAACTCTTGGCTTTAAAACTGTCATTCTAACAAAAAAATGGCTTTTCAACAAAATTGTTGAATTTTCACAAGGATATTTTTGGGAATTGAATGGTGATAATTTTTTTTCTTTGGGGTGGCGAGTACAACCAAGTGCTACCAACCAAACAACTTTTAAATAAATAAGCAAGTGCATGCCTTTTACTAAAGTAAAATTATTCGTAGTTTTCTTTTTGTCTATGATAGTTTGTAGCAATGACTATCATGGTTGCATGATAAATACGAGACAGCTAAAAGCTTATACTATTTTTATAAAATATTGAAAAATAATCATTGCAAAAATAAAAGAATATTTTTGAATAATAGCTTTGGATTATTGTTCCAGGAATAATACACAATGCCTTCGACAACTGATTCGATAGGCTTCAAATGTGAATATTTACTTTGTTCCAGAAGAGTTTCATCTGAATAAAATTGCAATAAAATTTTCAGTCTATGTAATACTTTCCCCAGCGGTTCATCGTTTAGCAATATTATGACTTTAAAAGTTTTATGTTATCTGTATAATAGGTACAAAAATAACATACTCTAAACCAGGAAAATAACTCGATGGTGTTGAGAATATCATTTATTGTCAACCTTTCGAGAGACAAATGCTCTCCTCTTCAGGAAAAAAAAATTTCAAGTAAAAAATAAGTCTTTAGTAAAATTGAAGAAGCCAATATGTCGCAGTTGAAAGAAACCATACACTTCAAATCCTCCCCTCGAGTTAGTTCTGTGAAGAACACTACTGTTTTTATTATTCTAAATTTGGCCACTGAAAAAAATGCTTGTTCGGGTCAACTATTCAGTTTATAAGATATGGTACTGCTATTGTTTTAGTTTGGACAACCATGTTCTTAGATGCTGAAACTAATTGAAGAATCACTACAAATGATAGAATTGTTATGCCAACCAATGGAATTCTTGTGCTAACTAATAAAATTTTAGCAATTTCAATGATAATAAAATAGCAGTACCATACAGGGTGTCTAGTGTCCTGTAAATCCTTGAAAACCTGGAAAAGTCCTTGAATTTTGCTAATGGTTCCGGAATTGTTGTTCGTCCAAAGAAAAAATAGTTTCTTAAAACTTTTTCTCTGTTGAGAGAAAAATGATGACCTTTTTAAAAAGAGACTGTTTATTGTATCACGGTGAAAATCACGAAACTACAATCGAAATGGTGTTTAAATATTAATGGTTAGAGAAAACAAGAAATTGGTCGGGGCAAAGTTAGAGAATTTTAAAAATGAAGTTTGGAACTAGTAATTATTTTAGTTAATAATTTATTTGCCTTGTATTCTTAATTTCCTTCTTACAGTTGCTTTATCCTGACGAATGTAATTGTAGTGAAGAATGTTATTATTTGCTTGCAAATTCAACAATTTTTATTAAAAAGTCATACTTTTTATTTGAAATATCTACTATTACATTATTCATTGAGAATTCATATTTTTTGGTAGAAAATTTATCTTTTTGGTTGAAAATTCCGTTTCTTGGTTGAAAAATAATTTCTAAACTAAAAACGTAACTATTTTTGGCTGAAAATTGATATTTTTTAAATTGAAGATTCAAATACTTGGGTAAAACTTGAACCTCTTTGTTAAAAATTTGTTTGATGGTTGATCTCTTTGATTGAAAATTTAAATATTTTGCTGAAAATTATTTTTTTAATTAAACATTAATTTTTTAACCTATAAATGTAACTTTTCCATTTTTGTTGTGAAATTCAATCTTTTTTTAAGTCAAATTGGTCTTTATTGGTAGAAAACTAATCATGTCGGTGGAAATTTTCTCTCTTTTGAATTAAACTGCAATTTTGTGGTTAAAAATGAACTTTTTTGTTGAAAATTAATATTTTCTGGTTGAAAATGCTGTCTTTTGGCTTAAATGTTGAACAATTTCTTCGATATTTTTTCCTGTCTTGGCTGTAAAATCTTTACTTGTTGAAAATTCGTCTTTTTGATTAGAAAATTCGTCTCTTTGGTAGAAAATTAATAATTTCGGATTGGAAATTCATCTGCTTTGTAGAATATTTGTTTCTTTTTTGTTTTTTCAAAAGTTGACCTACTTTATTAAACATTCATTCTTTGGTTGCAGAATGGCAGATTCATCATTTTAGTTGAAAATTCCTCTCTTTGGTTCAAAATTCAGCTATTGAGTTCAAATTTATTTTACTGAAAATTAATCATTTTTAGTTAAAAATTAAATTGCTTGGCTGTAAATTCGTGTATTTTGTTGAAAATTCATCGTTTTGGTTTAGAATTGATCTTTGTAGGTTAAAAGTTAAACTATTTGGTTAAAGGTTAAAAAGTTAACTATTTTATTGAAAATTTGTTTTTTGTTGTTGTAAATTCATCTCTTTATTGTTAGAAAATTTATTCTCTTCATTAGAAATTCAATTACTTGGTTGGAATCTGAAAAAACTTTAATAAAAAATCATCTTATTGACTGAAAAGTGAACTATTTTGTTGAAAAAACGAAAAATCAACTATTAAATTTTTCATTAAAAATTAACCTTCTGTGGTTTAAAAATCAACCTATTGGTTGAACGTAGAAATACTTTGTTAAAAACTCATTTTATTTGTTGAAAATTCAAATATTCCAGTTTTGGTTGAAAATTCATATTTTTTCAGTAAATTGATCTTTTCTGATAGAAATTAAAAATCTTCTTATTTGAAAATTCAACGACTTGATTGAAAATTAAGCTGCTTTTTTTCAAATCTATTATATTGATTGAAGAATGAACTATTTTGTTGAAAATGCTTTTTTTCTATGAAAATTGATTTTTTTTACTGAAAATTTAACTAGTCCATTTGTGGATGGAAATTTATCATCTTTAGTAGAAAATTCAACTATTCGGATGAAAATCTATGTTATTATTTGTTTGCAAATTGGTTTGTTTCGTTGAAAATTTATCTATTTTTAGCAGAAAATTAATTTTCTTCGTTGAAAATTTGTCGTTTCGGTTAAGAATTCATCTTTGTAGATTAAAAGTTAAACTATTTGGTTGCAAATTTAACTATTTTGTTGATTTTTTTTAATTCAACTGTTTGGTTGAAAATTCAACTATATTTTATTGAAATTTCGTTTTATGTTGTTGTTGGAATACCAACTATTTAATTTCTCGTTGTAAATTCTTCTTTTTGTCGAACATTCTAGTTTTCGTGTTGAAAATTAAACTATTTTTGGTTAAAGTTTTGGTTGCAAATTCAACTCTTTTGTTGAACATTCGCCTATTTTTACAGAAAATTCGTCCTTTTGGATTTAAAATTTACCGTTTTTATTAAGAATTAAACTGTCTCCCAAAAAATTCAATTATTTTGTTAGAAATGCAACTGTTTTTAGTTGAAGTTTAACCTTTTCTGTTTAAAATTCGATTATTTAGTGGAAAATTCATCTTTGTAGGTTAAAGCTCAACAATTGTTCGAAAAATAAACTTGTTTGTTGACAATTTCATTATTTCATTGCAAATAAACCTAAATTAGCTAAATTATAAACAGCAAAAAAATATTGAATTTCAAAAGTTTCATTAAATTTTTTTAAAGCTAAAAAAAGAGAAACTTTCAATATTTTCTATCGTAGCGTCGTGGTGTTTCATCGTGATAGAATGAACAATTCTCAAAAAAAAACTTTTTGTTCTAGAAAATCAAATTTTAGGGGCCTAAGAGAAATTTCGCATATGACACTTTTTCAGTTCCACTAGACCTACAATTTCTACTATGTTTCGTGGAAAGTATTATTTTTTTACTGTAAAAAGTACCTGGAAAAATATATATTTCTGTCCTGGAAAACCTGGAAAAGTCCTGGAATTTTTGTTTGAAGAAACGCTAGACACCCTGTACCATATCTTACTCACTAAGTATCTGGCCCAATTAATCATTTTCTTAGTCTATGTAATACTACCCCCATCTGCTCATCATCTATTGATATTATGACTTTGAAAGTTTTATGTAATCAATGTGAAAGGTATAAAAATGTCATACTTCAGACCTCAAAAAGAACTCGATGATGTTAAGCAAATCATTTACTGTCAACATTACGTGAGGCAAATGCTTTCCTCATCGGGAAACCAAAATCTAAAGTAAAAAGTAAGCCAGCAGTGAAATTGAAGAAGCCTCTCGACTTAGTTCTGTGAAAAACACTACAATTGTTATTATTCTAAATTCGACCACTGAAAAAATGCTTGTTTGGGTCAATTATTTAGTTTGTAACATATGGTTCTGCTATTGTATCAAATCTCACAACCATGTCCTTAGCTGCTACTACTAATTGAAGAGTCACTGCAGTTAATAAAATCGTTGTGCCAACTAATATAATAGCATTACCATATCCTACTAACAAAGTAGTTGGTCCAACCAATCATTTTTTGAGTCATTGTAATACATTTCTTATCTGTTCATCATTCATCAATATTATGATTCTAAAAGTTTTGTGTAATCAATGTGATAGGTATAAAAGTGATATACTTCAGACCAGAAAAAGAACTTGATGATGTTGAGAGTATAATGTATTGTCGATATTTCCGGAGACAAATACTCTCCACATCAGGAAACAAAAATCCAAAGTCTTAAATAAGTCCTTAGTAAAATTAAAGAAGCCAATATGTCACAAATGAAAGAAAGCATACTCTCAAATTTTCCTCTCGAGTTAGTTCCGTGAAAAACACTGTAATTGTTAGTGTTCTAAATTTGAGCATGTTGAAAGTTAGTGTGGTCCATCAATAAAAAATTAAAGACAACATAGAAAATTGTTGAACAAAATATATGTTAGGAAGAAGTTAATGTTGAAACAGGAGGTAGAACAAGCGTTTCGTTCCATATTGATGGTGAACGGATATTAACAGATGTTATCAGATGTTAACATAGACTCTACCTTTCAACTTGTTCAAATTTAGAATACTATCTACTGCAATGTTTTACACAGAAGTAATTCGAAAATAAAATCAAGGAGTATGGTTTCCTTAAACTGCGACATACGAGCTTCTTCAATTTTAAGAAGAACTAATTTTTGAATTGGATTTTTGTTTTCTGATAAGGAGAGCATTTTTCTCTCGAAACGTTGACAATAAATTATCTTCCTAACATCATCAGGATCTTTTTCTGGTCTGAAGTATTCCATTCCTATAACTATCATACATTTTACAAATTCAAACTCTTTCTATCCAGCTCGTACTGGTTTTCCCTATCCATAAATATAATGCAGTTTGAACTAATTTCACCAACTATACTTAGTTGTCAATCTATCAGGATTTGTTTTCAGAGAATTTGTTTTCAAGAATCGCGGATAGCGATTACAAATCGACTGCTATTAATCTTCCGATGTTTATGCGTATTTTGTTTAATAGTATTAACTACGGACGAGTGATGAACCGTGTTGCTCTCCCAGCTCTTTACTTCCGCTAGTGAAAGGTGCATCTATAGCTGCAAGACTTCTGCTCTTCTGCGTTATTTCTAAGTCACTACTCTTGCGGTTACTCAAGTGATGCATAAAACCTAAACATGTATGTTTTGTTTATTATATACACATCTTTTATTCAATAGGTATACTTTAACTATCTGTATCTATATATATATGTATATATGGTATTTGTATCTACAAAGTATCTCTTTCGATGTATGTTTCGCTCATAAAGTTTACAAATGTGTATTATGTATTTACTTGAGTGTATGTACTAAGTAAAGTACATACGAAACCAGGAAAGTAAATGTGCATACATTTGCAATGACAACACTCGTCAAAGAGTGTAACATGCAGCATTTATCAAGTGGCCGAGTGTACTCGTAAGACGCATCACTCTGATTGCAGTTCGTCTATACATGTCTCGGCTGCAAATCTCGTGGCACTAGTTTTTCAACTTGTAGAAACACGATCTTATATAATTATTATGGCGCACTTAGAGACAGGCTTTACTCTAGGTTGGTTTCATTTTCATCTTATATTGTATATGGGTGATTCTTCGTATAGTGCAAAATTCAATGTTCCTGGTGTTTAAAAAAATGAGTTTCACTTTAGAGTTTCACTTAGGGTCCGTACTTAAATTAAGTAACAGCTCAGGGGGGGGGGGTCACAGATTTTATTACGATTCGTTACGGCAGGGCGGGAGGGGTTCATTTGCGTACGTCATATCTTAAAAATCGCAAATGAAACAAATAATTTGCAGTAACTGTACAGAAATTGAATATGAATTCAACTTTCCACACCAAAGAAACCTAGTGAGTGGGAAAAGACCCTGGCCAAATACAATTTGAAAATGAAATCAGGGAATTTTATTGGTCGCGGAAAAGTCAGGGATGTAGAAAAAAAATCTTGCAAAAATCAGGGAATGTCAAAAAGTTCAAATAACTGCCAAGCTGAATAAATTTGAAATTTTTCAATTTTCATTTGAAATTGTTTTATTACATTTATAGAAAATGGTCAGGGAAAATTGGAAATTGTTCGGGGAAAAATTATGAAATTTTAAAAATAAGGTTTTTCGGTAACCCCGAAATAATATCCTTCTTGGTAATTTATTTACGTTGTATATATATTTCCCTTTTTTTCATTTGCTACCTCCTGAAGATTATCTTTTCAGTCACTAATTTAATTATTTATTTGAAAATTAAACAATTTTGTTAAAAGATCATCCTTTTTGGATGAAAAGACAAATTTTTAACAAAATACATGGTTCTTCAACTACAGAAGACCAATTTTGAATGAAAAAATATGAATTTTCAAACAAAAACGAAATAGTTACAAATTACATAGTTCGAAAACAAAAAATTCTTAACCAAAAACAAAACGAATTTTCAACAAAAGAGTTACATTTCCAAGCAAGGATATGAATTTTCAACTAAAATGATTATTCTTGAAATAATTAATTTTCAACAAATGACTTCAACCCAAAAGACGATATTTAAACCTAGCAGATTAATTTTCTGAAAATGGAATAGGTAAATTTCCAACCAAAAAGGTGAATCTCAGAAAGATATGATTTTTTGAAAAACTATTAACTTTGAACCAATCCAATCAATTTCCAAAAGATTATTTGAGGTTATAACAAAGAATTAAATAGTTACATTGTTAGTTATAAAAAATTCGCAACTAAAAAAACGAATTTTCAACAAAAGAGTTCCATTTTCATGCGAAGAGATGAATTTTCGGCTAAAATAATGAATTAAAAAAAATGAATTTTCAAAAGATGATTTTTCAATCTAGAAGATTAACTTTCTAAAAATGGAATAGTTAATTTTTAAACTAGGAGTTGCTTGTTAAAGAGATGTGAATTTTTAACAAAGTAGTTGAATTGTCAACTAAAAAGGATTCATTTTAAAGCAAATAGTTGAATTTTCAACCAAAAACACGAATTTTCAATAAAATACATGAATTTTCAACAAATTGTTCAATTTTAAATCCAAAATTTCGAATCATCTACAAAACGGTTGCATTCTCAACCTGAAAGTATGATTGTTCAGAAATAAATTAATTTCCTACGTAAAAGTTAAATTTTCATAAAAATAATTCAATTTTTAAGCAAGGAATTAAACTTTAACAAAAAATATGAATTTTCAACAAAAAATATAATTTTTAACCAAATAGTATAATGTTTTCCAAAATTCTTGAATTCGCAACCGAACCAGATTAATCAAAAAAGTTGCATTTTTAATCAAAAAGGATGAATTTTTAAATGAGGAAATACTTTTCGACAGAAAAGATAAATTTCTAAAAAAAAAACACATGAATTTTCAACTAGAGAAGATAAATTTTTAATGAAAATATCAATTTACAACCAGGAATGAAATACTTACATTCTTAGTTGAAAACACTCAATTCTTGACAAAGAAAAAGAAGAATTTTCAACCAAATGATGATTTTTCAACCCAGAAGATTAATTTTTTTAATGGAATAAGCAAAAACATTTTATGAATTTAAAAAAATTTCAAACGCTTTCAATTCAAAATTTTCAAAAACAATTAATGGGTTCTCCACGTGTATTTCATTTTTCAAATACTTTCTTCATTTCAGGATTTTTCAGTCGCCTCGCTTGTTTGCCAGATTTTAGAAATAGTTAACCCCTCTCTAATATTTTAAAAATTACATGACACTATTTTGCTACTATTTTTCGAAACTGTTCTTACGATTGACACTATTTTGAATTTCTCAAATGAGTCCGAGGCCTGCTCATTTCATTTTTTTCCTTATAGGCGTGCCACGATGCAAACAAAAACGAAATCAAGAAGGCAATCGAACAATCCTGTCACGCTGGATTTTGTAATTGCAAGACTAGGAATTCCTAAGTTACTAGAGTTTTGCGCAATTTTTGGCTTGCATCCACTCTTCTTCGATCAATATCTATGAGTGGAAACACTTCTACGCAAACAAAAATCATGTTTACTATTCAGCAGCTATTACCAATTCTACCACGTCAGTTTATTCAAATTCTGGGCAGCTCAATATATATTTCGAAAGACACTTTCAAGGGGTTATTTTAAAAGGTTGTAAAAATAAAATAAAACATTCTAAATCACGTTGTTACTGTCACTTTCTTTTTTTTTAAAACATGTTTAATGCAGCGCACTGAAGTATACCTTAAATTTCTTTAGACTGAAAACCTAGAAACTGCAATACATTTTTTGAAGAACTAATTATAAATATAAATGACACCATTTCTTACTCAAAATTCTTTAAAATAACAGATCATTTTTTTCATTGACAAAATAGGACTTTCCGCCTGTATAATATTCGACTATTTGAATTAGATTCGAATTTTTTATAAGGTTACATTCACCATGTTTCCTGAACATAATAAAAAAAATGTGACATTGACATTCATGATAAAATTGAGAAAAAATCAAGGTCTATAATGCAACATTTTATTTAATCAAGACAGACGTGTGTAAATGTGCCCGATTTTACCCGAACAGTTCTTGGGCCTATTAGATGAGAGCCTAGTTTTGAAAAAATTTGATAATTTTTTTTTTAATTCAAATGTAAACTTTGGAAAAATTGAAATTCTCCAGTTTCTAATGCAAAAAAGGTTATTCTTCGGCTCAACGAGATTTGGTGGAACCAAACAAAAATTATTGCATAAATACCAATGAAATTATTTTATTGTGCGAATAAAACATTTCCCTCAGTGTATTGTATCTATTTTATCTGTTTAGATTTTTATACGTTTTAAAATTACCCGCGCTTTTTTGTCTTTGGTCTTTGGTCGCTTTGGTCTTATGTTGACCAATCAGAACGCGCCATGAAACGATGCCAGCGCCCTCAGTCGTTCGTGTTGTTCAGTGTTATTTTCGTTCTTTTGGAGGACGGAGTAACCCCGACAATTGCACGAATGCAAAGTAAAAATGCAAGTGAATGAATGCTTTCGAGGAAGACTGTCGAACTCATCTTTTTATAATACTTTCAAGATGTTTTTCTAAAAAGCTGTTTAGGATAGCAGAAGAAGAATGTGTCGACAATTTCATTTTCACACTATCTCATTCAAATGTACTAACTTCCCTAATAGCACGGAACGTTCCGCGGGCGCCTTCGGAACGTTCCCGGAACGTGTAAAATGTCCGCCCCTTGGGAACGTTCCACTGGGACCTGAGGGGAACCTTCCATTATTGTTATTTTTAACAACAATTATCTCGTAAACCGTAAGAGGTAGGTAAGAATGTATGTCATTTTTGAGTTTTGAGTACCGCATATACTACACTATAATATGATATCCGTATCATAAATTGACATCGATTTTGACCTATCACTTACGGTTTGCGCCTTATTTATTGATAATAATAAAATAATGTTAATTTATGTTTGGAACGTTCCCAAGTGGCAAACATTTTACACGTCCCGGGAACGTTCCGAAAGTTCCCGTGGAACGTTGCGTGCTATTAGGGTTCCACCTTTATTAGAAACCAAATCAAGTTTGAATTCTTCATTAAAATACAATTTGCAACTTCAGCAGATAAACAAAATGCTTTCTAAATATAATATTAATGAAAAGTTATTTTTTTATGTTAATCAGTTTGATCCCAATCGACTTTTCCACATGGATACAACATTATTTCAATTTATATTTGACCATTAGTCACCCATTTTAATCACCTAATGACTAATGGTCATTTAATCACCCATTTTCTTGACAAATCATATTTTATGGTTGAAAATCACCCTTTTTCGTGACAAATCATATTTTGGGGTGGAAAATTCAACTTTTCGTCTGTTTGACTTCAAAATTTAACACTTATGTTACGAATTAATTTTTTTAAAATTAAAATTTTCAACGATTTAAAAAATTCAACTACTTCGTCCACAATTAATTTCTTTTTCTTTAAAATAAATTTCTTTATCTAAAAGTTATACTATATATATTTATATATTATATAATTAAACTTTCAAAATGAAAACTCATCTATTTTCTTGGAAATTCATCTTTTTGATTGAGGATTGAACTATTTTATCAAAAATTCCTCTTAGTGAATACAATTAGGTACAAATTCGCTTTTTTTTTTGTTGAAAAATAATTTCCAAACATAAAATTTAAAGATTCCACTTTTAGTTGAAAACTCATGTTGTTGTAGTTCAAAATTCAATTGTTTGGTGTTCAACTTTTGGTAGAAAGCTAATATTTTTTGTCGAAAATTTAACTGTCTCTTAATCATTCATCTCTTTCGCTTGAAAATGTAACTATTTTCTAAAAAGTTAAACTATTTTGTTAAAATTATCCTCTTCGGTTCAAAATTTCAAATATTTTTTAAGTTGAATTTGATAGAAAGCCCCAATTTCTCAATTTTACACCATTTTATTTAATTGGAGTTCATACAAAGAAGATTTTCTGTAAGTTTAATGCAGGAAAAATCATTTTTGTGTTATGAGAATTTTTTTTCCAAAAACTTCAATTTTTAAATTTTTCTTGCAAACGATGAAGGGTATATCATGAATAAGTATTATCGTATTTATCGTATAGTTTTCCAAAACGAATAAGGTTTTTTTATAATTTGTCGAATCTATCGTTTTTTATAAAAAAAGTGCGAACATTCAGTTTCTTAAATCAGAAAGTTCTCTCGACAAGAATTGTAGAAATTTAACCAAAAAAATTACAGAGAACAAAAAGGTGGGATTTTTTAGAAAATTGACTTTCAATATCTTCAGAAAAACCGCGGAAATTTGGGATAGCCTAATGGATAGAAAAGGATAGAGATGGATAAGCAGACGATTCATTTGTATAGAAAGAATGGGATTCAAGAAGATAGAAATGGATTCATTCGGATACGAAGACAGGGATCAAAAAAGATGACGAAAAATTTTGGATTGCCTAATTGATGGAAAAGCATAGTGGTGAATAAGCGGAGGATTCATTTGGATAGAAATACTGGTATTCGGAAGGATATTTAGAAGGATAGGGCTATCTCATATTTCGAAAAAGTTAGAAATTAATTCGCTTGGATAGGAAGACAGGGATTAAAAAGGATAGTCAAAAGAAGGTATTTCGAAAGAAGAAGAAAGGAATGGTGAAGCCGTGGTGGCATAGGGAATGTAAAAAGATGAAAAGGAAGGTGAAGAGGAAGTATAAGAAGTGGAAAGAGGGTAATGCGAGAAGGGAGGAGTACGTAGAAACGAGGAAACAGGAGCAGGAGAAAGAGCTGGAAGAGGAGTTCGCAAATGTTAAGACAGAAGGGGACGTCTGCAAGATAATAAATAGGTTTAGGAAGCGTAGGGTGAGGGTCAGTGAGAAGATAGACAGTGAGGAGTGGAGGGAATTTTTCAAAGAATCTTTCCAGGGCTCAGATTCAAGGAAGACGGAGGGGGGAAGTAGAAGAACGGGGGAGGCAGAGATGGAGGAGATGGATGACGAGGAGATATAGAAGCAGATAAGGAAGTTGAAAAGGTCAAAAGCAGCAGGGCTGGATGGGGTAGAGAACGAAGCATGGCTGTTTAGCACACACGAGGTTAGGGAGAGGCTGAAGGAGGTAGTAAGATAGTATGGAGGGGCGAGGGATTCCCAGGAGGTTGGAAGGAAGGGTTAATAGTGCCACTGTATAAGAAAGGGGATAGAGAGAAGCAGGAAAATTATAGAGGGATTACGCTAATGCGGGATTGCGGGCGGGTAGGAGTACTATCGACAATATTTACGTGCTGCAGCATGTGGTGGATAGAGTATTAGCGAAGAAGGGGACGAGAGTGTACGCGTTTTTTGTGGATCTCAAATGCGCGTTCCCGTCGGTGGATAGGGGGAGGTTGTGGGAGGCGATGGAGGATATAGGAGTAGAGAGAGGCCGAATTGAGAGGGTAAGGGAGATATATGAAGAGACCAAAGAGGAAGGGAGGGGATCTCGGACGGATTCTGGGTGGATAGGGGGTTAAGGCAAGGGTGTCCACTTAGCCCAACGCTTTTTGCGATTTTAATTGCGGATATGGAAAGTAAGCTGGAGGCCGGGGTGGTAGGAGGAGTCAGGATAGGAGGGGTTAGAATTTGGTCACTAGCGTATGCAGATGACATAGTGTTGCTGGCAAGCAGCGAGGAGGCCTTAAAGGAGATGATGAAGAGGTTGAGAAGATACCTGGATAAAAAGAGGTTAGAGCTGAATGCGGAAAAGTCCAAGGTTATGGTGTTCAGAAAAGGAGGGGAAAGGGATAAGCGAAGGGAGTGGAAGTGGAAGGGAAAGGAGGTGCAGGAGGTGAAAGAGTTTGTGTACCTGGGCTTCGTCTTTTGAAGGAATGGGGGAGTGGATGGTCACATAAAAGAGAGAGTGAGGAGGGCAAATGTGGAGATGAGGCAGGTGTGGGGTTTGGGAAAGAAGTTATTCGCAGATGATTTTGGAAGTAGAATGAAATTGTTTGATTCACTAGTGATGAGTGTGCTATTGTATGGGGTAGAGGTGTGGGGGTGGAAGGAAAGTGAACAGGTAAATAGAACGCAGGAGAGGTATGTAAAGTGGACCCTGGGGTTGGCAAGGAACACGCCTAATTATATTGTCAGCAGGGAGACGGGGAGAACGAGTGTAGGGATTCTAGCAGAGAACAGGGCGTGTGAATATGAGGAAAAATTGTTGGAAGAGGGGGAAGTAGGCTGGTTAGGGAGTGTTGGTGGGAGAAGGAGAACAGAAGAGGGGATGGGAAGATGGAGGCTGAGAGGAAAAGGTATTTTAGAATGAATGGACTGCAGATGGATGAAGTGAGAAGGATGCACGAGGAAGGAAGGAAGGTTTATGACTTGGTTAAGCAAAATGGCATGGAGAGAGAGAAGACAGAGGAGGAAGAGAGAATAAGAGAGTCAAGGTTTAACGGGAACTATGTGTGGATTATGCCAAGGGCAAGAGCGCAATATTTATGTGAGAAAGGAGAGAAAGGAAGTCAGGAGCTTATAGCGAGGATGAGGTGTGGGTGCATGAAGGGTTTCAATAGGTTCTGGCTCTCTCGGGAGGAGAGGATGTGTGAAGTGTGTGGAAAGGGGGATGCAAGAGTGGAGCACTGGTTGGAGGAGTGCGTGGAGGTGGAAAGAAGTGAGATAAGCATGGATGTATTGTTGCATGAAAAGGGGGAAATAGGGGCAGTAGCATGGGTGAAGGGAGTGTTGGGTAAGATAGAGATGAAGAGAAGGAAGGAGGAAGAGGAATGGAGACGGAAATATTGTAAATAGGAGAGAAAGTAGATATAAGTAACATGTAAATATTGTAAATAGTAGATAAGTAGTGGGTATTAGAGCGAAAACAGAGGTTGGCAAGCGAGGCAATGCGAAAAAGTAAGGACATGCAGGCGAGGCGAAGCGAGGAAGGCAAGGCGATAAGAGAGTTCGGCTTAGAGATAAGGAATGGATGGATGTTATTTTTTAAGGGTTAGTTTTAAGAAAACTCTGTAAAAATGGATGTGTAAGCAAGTCAATTTTTTAAGGCCAGCAGGCTGAAAAATAAACGTTGATCTATCTATAAAAGGATGGATAGAGATGGATAAGCAGACGATTAATTTATATAGAAAGAATGGGATTCAAGAAGATAGGGTCATCCCACATTTGAGAATAGATGGAAAAAGATTCAATTAGATAGGAATATAGGGATTGAATAAGATAGACAAAATGTTGTATTGACTAATGGATAGAAAAGGATATAGGTGGATAAGCGGAGGATTCATGTCAATATAAAGACTGGGGTTCAGAAGGATAGAGCTATCTTATATTTCCGGAGAGATAGAAAAGGATTCAATTAGATAAGAAGATAGGGATTGAGAAAGATAGACGACATTTGGGATTGCCTAATGGATAGAAGAGGATAGACGTGGATATGCGTAGGATTCATGTCGATAGAAAGACTGGGATTCGGAAGGATAGGGCTGACTCATATTCAAAAAAGATAGAAAAGGATTCACGGAGATAGGAATATAAGGATTTAGAATGGACTGGGATTTAGAAAGATAGGGCTGACTTTTGTTTCAAAAAAGATAGAAAAAGATGCAATCGAGTAGGAGTATAGGGATTAAAAAAGATAGACAAGGTTTTAGATTGCAAAATAGATAGAAAAGGATAGAGGTGGATAAGATATTAATATATTTAGATAGAAAGACTGGGATTAAAGAAGATATCGCTATCTTAGATTTTAGAAAAGATAGAAAAGGATTCAATTAGATAAGAAGATGGGGATTGAAAAAGATAAACAAGATATAGAAAAAGACACTCTTAGATAAGTGAAGGATTCATTTAGATAGAAACACTAGGATAGGGATAGGGAGTGAAAGGAAGGGACAGCCACGAGATAAAGATGGAAACATCGTTTCTTTCCATTGTAATCTTAGAGATAAGAAATGATTTAAAGGGATAGAGCCTCTATTTACTTCCAGCAGGGATATCGATATCTCTGCAAATAATATAAATAAAAAAAAACGTTATCTTCTTCACAATCTAATGATTTTTATTAAAAATCCTAAAAATGTAGATTTCCAGCGCAAGACACCAACATAACCTCAAATTGTTGAAAAGTTGTAAATCTTCTTTCCAATATAATCTTTTTTTTCATTCTTGCGATTTTTTTTAAGGACTGATTTCCTAAGAGAAACGTGAATATTGCCTGAAACTGTTGATGATTGGAAATATTGTTCGAATTATAATGATTTTTGTAATAAAATACCAGTGTTTGCTCATTTAACTCAAAATTGTTTGAAATTATTAAAAATAATTGACTCTGTAAAACTATACAAATTTTATTTAAGAAACACCATTTCCGATGTGAAACGTCAACATAACCTGAAATTGTTGAATGTTGTGAATCTTCTTTGAAATATTTTTTTTTTCATTTTTGCATCTTTTTAAATGACCGATTTCCTGTGAAAAACGTGAATATCACCAAAAACTGTTAAAAATTGAAAATCTTGTTAAAATTAAAAAAAAATGTAATCTCTAAAACTAATAATTTTTATTTAAAAAAAAAGCCATTTTCGGTGTAAAACGTTCACATACCTAAAATTGTTAAAAAGTTGTGAATCCTTAAAATCTAATGATTTTCGATTGAAAATGTAAATTTGCGGTAAAAACCAGGTGAAAGGCCAACATAACCTGAAATTTTTGGGAAGTTGTGAATCTTCTTTCAAATAAAATCTTTTTTTATTAACGCTTTTTTTTAATTACCGATTTCCTGTGAAAACGTGAAAATCATCTTAAACTGTTGGAAATTGGAAATCTTGTTCCCATTATAATGATTTTTATCTTAAAATACCAATTTTTGCTAACTTAACCTAAAATTCTTGAAAATTGGCAATCTTGATGAAGATTTTTTTCGTAAATTCTTTTTTTCGTGAAAAATCTGACACAGTCAACATTTTTTCGAGATTTTAAGTCTTCTTCGAAACTTTCTGAATGTTTTCTATAATTCATTATTCAATCAAAAATTTTTTCTCGAAAAACAGTTAAAATTTTAAACAAAGAAATCAATTTTCAACTAAAATAATAAATGATGAATTTTCAAGCCGAAAATATGAATTTTCTATAAAAAAGTTTGAATTTTCAACCAAGAGGAATAACTTTCTACCAAAAAATTAATTTTCAACAAAATAAATAAATTTCCAACTAAAAGAGATGAGTTTCGAACCAAAAATAAAACAGTCAAATTTTCAGTTAAACATTTTTTGTTTGACCATGAAAAAGCAAATTCTTAAGAAAATAGTTCAATTTTCGTACAAGGAAATAAATTTTTAACTGAAGTGATGAATTTAAAAAAAAAAATTTTAACTAATTATGTAGTTTAGCTTTTAACCAATAGTTGAGTTTTCACCAAATTTTTTTATTTTGGACCCCAAAAAGACTAATTTTTTACGAAAAAGGCCGACTCCTCAACAAGAGACATAAATTTTCAACAAAATAGTTGAATTTAGAGCCAAATATATTAATTTTTCACGAAAGAGTTCAATTTTCAATAAAATATATGAATTTTCAACCAACTAGTTGAATTTTGAACAAAGATGAAATTTCTATCTTCTTTTGAATATCATTTTTTTTTCAACATTTTTTTTTAATGTCCGATTTCCTGTGAAAAACGTGAAAATCACCTTAAACTGTTGAAAATTGAAAATCTTCTTCGAATTGTAATGATTTTTGTATTAAGGCCATGTGACGATTGGGTCACGTGACCGGATTCCTACCTTACCGACACTTTTTTTATTTGTAAACTTATGTTCACATGAACAGCCACCTCGAGTTGCAAATTTGGAATAATAAATAAGAAGCACTAAGAAATGCGGCTCTGGTCCTAAAATGTTATAATTATGAAAAAAGTAAAACAAAGTTATTAAAAAAAAAAAACGTTTTTTATAATTATGAAAATTTAGGACCAGAGCCGTATTCCTTAGTGCTTCTTATTTATTATCCCAGAATTTCAACTCGATGTGGCTGTTCGTGTGAACATTAGTTTACAAACAAAAAAAGTGTCGGTAAGGTAGGAATCCGGTCACGTGACCCACTCGTCACATGGCCTTAAAATACCAATTTTTGCTAACGTAACCTAAAATTGTTGACATTTGTCAATCTTGATGAAGATTTTCTGTAAATGCTTTTTTTCGTGAAAAATGTAACACAGTCAACATTTTTTTGAGAATTTAAGTCTTCTTCGAAACTTTCTGATTTTGAAATACAGCTTTTGTCAAATTCTTTTATCTAGCGAAAATCTAGAGTATTATGAAGACAATGTTTCTCAATTTGCATGTTTTCTATGATTTTTCTTATTAAAATACATTTTTGTGGATTTATTATCAAATTTAATATATGAAATAACTTCAAGAAACAAATAATTGGTAAATTTCGAATAAATCAAAAAATAGTCACTTGAGGAAGATTCATATTACGTAAGTCTTACAAATCTAGCTCTAATTTAAAAAAGTGACTGGTCCATACATGACCTGCATTTTTATCAAGAGGCATTATATGAGCTCTGCTGTAATTTTCACGAAAGTGGCTTATTTGCCTTCACTAATTTATTTCCTTCAACAGAATCAAGGAACAAGTGATTGTGACCTCAGAGTGAAAGGCCCTATATTTTAAAACACATATATATATATATATATATAGTTTTTTTTTTTTTTTTTTTTTTTGAGCTCTTAATGGGACGAAGCCTTAATTAAGAAGGATTAACACAACATTTGGCCCCAGATTTCGGCGATTACTTTCAGTTACCATATCGGAACTTCGTCAAGTCATTAAAGTATCCTTGGCAAATTTTTTTCTGACCAGCAAAAATCCTCACGACAATTTTCTGCCAACCTTGGGTTACTTGACCTACTTCTTCGCTGAGTGATTGTCATCATTGTCAACAATTAAAGATTACGGAAAGAAATTTCAATCGTGATGTAAGGGGCCGTGCATAAACTTTTTTTTTTTTTTTTAATTTTAAATCGCCTTTGTGAGGGTATGTTAGATTTTATCCCCCCCCCCCTCTTCCTAGGTTACGTAATTTTTGCCGACTACATTTTTTCTCAATTTATTTAGGGGTTATCCAAAACAAGACAAGACGATTGGGATGGATAGGGGGGGGGGGGAGGGGGTTGTTTGGTAAAATCTCATCCTACTTTTTCTTATTGATTAACCAATTATTGTCGGAAAATTTTGAATTTTTTGTCAATTAATTGAATTTTCAACCAAGAATATTTTCCAAGGACCGATTTTCAACCAAATATGTAATTTCAATCAAATGGTTGAATTTGTAACAAATTTGATGAATTTTCTACCAAAAAAATTGAATTTTAAGGAAGTAGTTAAACATTTAACCAATGAGATAGATTTTCAACCTATATAGATTTTTTTTTTAAATAGTTGAATTTTGAAACAAATATTTCAATTTTCAAAAAGGAAATGGATTCTCAATGGAAAATGTAAAAGTTGATATTTACCAAAAAAAACGAATTTTCAACAAAATACATAAAATTTCAACAAAAAAGATAAGTTGTCAACCAAAAATGAAACAGTTAAATTTCCAGTTTAAGAGGAAATGATTTTTAAACCAAGAACAAGCAAATTATCAACAAAATAGTTCAATTTTTAACCATAGAAATGATTTTTAAACTGACACGATGAATCTTCAACTCAAAATTTTTTTAACAAAGTATTTAGTTTAACTTTTCACCAAATGGTTGAGTTTATACCAAATTTTCCAATTTTTGATCACAAAAAGATGAATTTTCTATTAAAAAAGCCGACTTCACAACAAAATACATACATTTCAAACAAAAAAGTCGAATTTTCCATCAAAAATAATAATTTCACTACAAAAAAGACCAATTTTTAACAAAATACATAAATTTTTAACCAAATTGTTGAATTTTCTACAAAAATCAATTCTGTACCAAACAGTTGAATTGAATACCAGATTTTGAATTTTCAATCCAAAATATGGATTTTCTAAAAAAAAAAATTAATTCTTAAAAAAGCAGTTGAAAATTCAACCAACGAGATCAATTTTCAACCTAAATAGATTCATTTTTTAACAAAGAACTTCAACCTAGAAGCAAGTAGTTACATTTTCGAAAAAAAAGATGGATTTTCAATGAAAATGTAAAAGTTGATATTTAACAAAACAAAAAAATAAATTTGCAACAAAATACTTGAATCCTCGACTTAAAAAGATTATTATTCAACAGGAATGTTGTATTTTTAACAAAAAATTTATTTGCTACTAAAAAAG
>CAKNXH010067684.1:1443-21984 GCA_932178445.1 Andricus quercusramuli
TAAGGAAGTAGTTGAGAATTCAACCAATAAGATCAATTTTCAATCTAAACAGATTTATTTTTTCAAAAAGTAGTTCAACTTTAAACCAAGTAGTTGAATTTAAAAAAAAAAGATGGATTCTCAATGGAAAATGTAAAAGTTGATATTTAAAAAAAAATACAAATTTTCGACAAAATACACAAATTTTGAACCAAATTATTGAATTTTCCACAAAAATCAATTTCATACCAAACAGTTGAATTTTCTACCAGATTTTAAATTTTCAAACCAAACATATGAATTTCCGAGAAAAAAAATTTACAACAAAAAAAAATTCCAAAAGTATTATAGAATGATACTTTTATTGGAAATAAATTTTCAAGCCAAATTTTTAATTCCCACTGAGAAAAAAAGACATTTTCAATAAAAGCTTAATTTTCAATTAGGAAACACGTTTTAGCCAATAAAAAATGCATACGAAATGTTAAATTTTCCAGTCAAAAAGAGGTGATTTATACAAAACAGTTGAATTCTCAACCAAAAAGATTAATTTTTCACTGAAAAAGACGAATTCTGAATAAAATGCATAATTTTTCAACAAAATTGTTGGATTTTCAACCAGGAATGCTAATTTTTTACAAAAAAAGAACAAGTTTCAACAAAATACATTAATTTTTATCCGAATAGTTGAATTTTCAACAAAATGAAAGAAGTTAATTTCAATTCAAACCGTTGAATTATCAGCCTAATAGTTAAATTTTCAGTTAAAAAATTAATTTGAACAAAAAAAATGAATTTTCAGCAAAGTAGTTCAATTTTCAACCGAATAGATGAATTTTTAACTGAGATTATGAATCTTCGACCCAAAAAATGAATTTTGAAGAAAAAATTTAAACTTACAACCAATAAGTTAAATTTTCCACCTAAATTCATTTTCATCAGAAAATGTAATAGTTGATATTTTAAACAAAAAAAAATATTCCAATTCTCAATCATAAAAAGTTGAATTTAACCAAAAAATACCAATTTTCAACAAAAAAATCGAATCCTCTATTAAAAAAGATTAGTATTCAACAAAAATGTTATATTTTGAGCGAAAAATTAATTTTGTACCAAAAAAGATGAATTGTCAACAAAAAACGAAGAAGAGTGTCGGTGTTTTACAAAAAAAAATCGATTTTTTAATAATATACATCAATTCTCAAACAAATAATTCTATTTTCAAGGGAGAGGAATAAACTGAAAAATATCAGTTCCAAACCAAACATGAAACAGTTAAATTTTCAGTTTAAGTTTTTTTTTCAACCAAGAAAAAATAAATTATCAATGAAACAGTTCAATTTTCAACCAAAGAAATTAATTTTGAACTAAAACAATGAATCTTCAAAAAAAAAAAATTTCTTTCTAAAAATGTATATTTGAATCCTCCACTAAATCATATTAGCATTTTCAACCAAAAAAAATTGATTCTCTAACCAAAAAACAAGAATTATCAAAAAAACATTCATATATTTTCTACCAAATGTGTAGTTAAATTCTACACCAAAACGATTAATTTTCTATTAAAAAATACGGTATTTGATCGAACTACATGAATTTCCGACCGAATGGTTTATTTTCGACTGAAATATTAATTTTCTACCAAAAATGGAATAGGTAAATTTTCAGTTAAAAAAATTAATATTCAATGAAAATTTTTTTTCTCAACAAAACTGTTAAAATTTTAAACAAAGAAATCAATTTTGAAGTGAAATGATAAATTGTGAATTTTCAAGTCGAAAATTTGAATTTTCTACAAAAAAGTTGAAATTTCAACAAGAGAAATAAATTTTCAATCGAGAGGAATAACTTCCTACCAAAATAATTATTTTTCAACAAAATACATGAATTTCCAACTAAAAAAGATAAGTTTCAAACCAAATGTGAAACAGCTCAATCTTCTGTTGAAATTTTTTCTTTAACCAAGAAAAAGCCAATTTTTTACAAAATAGTTTAATTTTCAAACATAAAAATGAATTTTCTAATAAAAAGTCCGAATTCTTAACAAAATACGTACGTTTTTAACAAAATAGTTGAATTTACAACTAAGCATCCTAATTTTTTACAAAAAAGTTCAACTTTCCAGAAAATACATCAATTTTTAACCAAGTACTTGAATTTTCAACAAATTTGAGGAATTTTCTACCGAATAATTAAATTTTTCCACTAAAAAATATAATTTTTTAACGCGAAATGAAACAGAAAAAATTTAATTGAAAAAATGAATTTTCAAGTTTAAAAAACGAATGTCAAAACATTTTGATTCATATCCAAAAATTTAATTTTTAACCAAAAATAGAACACTTGAATAAATTATCAACAAAATAGTTCAATTTTCAACCAAAGAAATGTATTTGCAACTGAAATTAGGAATTTTCAAAAAAAAATTGTTGAGCAAAGTTTAATTTTCAAACTAAAGAGAAGAATTCTCTGCAAAAACGGTTTAATTTTCAACAAAATATATTCGAATTCTCAACTAAAACAGATTAATTTTCAACCATACAGTTGCATTTTTAACGAAAAAGATGATTCTTTTGAAAAAACAAATTATCAAAAAAATACGAACTACATAAATTTGAAACTGAATAGTTGAATTGTCAACTAATATATAGGCAAATTTTCACTTGAAAAAATTATTTAAAAAAAAATTAAACACAACAGTTGATGCTTTGACCAGAGAAATTAATTTTTTAACTAAAATTATGAATCTTCAAATATAAAAATTAATTTTTTAAAACAAAGTATATATTCAATACACTTCATCTGGTTAAAAACATGACATAAAAAAATATAATACGTTCGAATATTTGAAAAATTAATCTTACAAGTATAAGGAATTACTTCTGAATAAAACTTGTAGGGGTTGTGAAGAAATTACTCTCGTCTGTCCGTAGCTTAGTAGGTAAAGACCTGGGTTCGGATCCCAGCGGGGTTTGAGATCAATTTTTTCACAATTTAGGAATAAAAATAATTATTAAAAAAACATCAATTTGAGACCAATAGACAGAAAACAATTAACATCAAATTATTCAAAAAAGATCAATTTTTAACAAAAAATGGAATAGGTTTAGTTAAAAAAATTAATATTCAATTAAAAGAAAATGTTCTAACCATAGAATTAAATTTCCAGCTAAAGAAATCAATTTTATAGTAAAATGATGAGTCCTAACAAACAAAAAAATCATTTTTATTAAATTAGTTTAACTTTCGACTACATGAATGACATTTTCTACAGGAGATAATTTAAAAGATTAACTTTTTATGCATAAGCACATTGATTGCGAGAAAGATTTCGAAATTCTTTTGACACTTAAAATAATGTACCTACTTCCTTTGTTGCTGGCAAGTTTTTTTTAATAGGATCACGTCAGAGCGTGAAATTTAAAAACGAAAGTTGACTCTGAGTCTATTGAAAGTTTTGGTCAAAGGCTTTGAAGAAACTGGAAGTAATTTTCTAGCTTCGAAGATTAGGTGAGAATGCGGACGAGTCTGGCCGACAACATTATTGCTAGGCAATTATTGCTTAATGCCAAAGCAATATTCTCTGCTGTAATGCACATCAAAATGAGAACAAATTAACAAAAATTTATAAAATCCTCTCCAGAAGAAAACAGCCTGTAAATTACAGGATGGAGTGGGTCGTTAAAATTTTTTTAAATTTCATTGAGAAATTCAAATAGTTTTTACTTTATATTTATTTACAATTTCAAATATCATTTTTGAAAATTTAGATTATTAATAACTTCCATACTAATTTTCGAAAAAAATCAAAACATATGTACATATAATTATATATAATTCTGAAAATTGAATTCAGATACTCATTTCACAACATCACAAACATTTTAAGATTATATAATTGTAATAGATTAATTTTAAATGAAGAATAAACTTTTATCATACAAATCATAACCAACATGTATTCAATTACATAATCTTAAAGTAAGCAATCGATTTATCTCACTCATTTGATAACAATTAAAATTTAATACTTATGTAATTTGATATTGGGAAAAAAATGATCAGGCAATAACCAATTAAAGACTTCAAAACTGAGAAAGGCTTAAGTTATTATTTTCATTGATACATTAAAATAATTTTTTTAATAATTTCAAAAATTGAATTCAGATACTCATTTCACAACATGAGAAGCAATTTGAAAAATTATATAATTTTAATAGATGAATTTTAAATGAATAATAAATTTCAATGGACAAATGATAGTCAATATGTATTCAATTACATAATCTTGAAATAAATAATCAATGTTACTGATTAGAGAAAAATTAGAATTCAGTATTGATACTCATTTCACAACATCACAAAAATTTACAAAAATTCTATAATTGTAATAGAGATATGTGAAATATGAATGAGCTTTTATCATACGAATTAATCTGTGAATGAGACATTAATCCGAAGAGACGTAAGAAGCCATAGGAACAGAAGAGCTTGCGTGAAGAAATGCATGGACGTGAAGGAAGCTAGAGTAGTATGCCAGGACAGAAATGTGTGGCGACAAATAGTTTGTAAACAGAGTGACAATAGTGTGAATGGCGCCTGAAACAGAGACTTTGGATACTAATGGGCCCAAGTGGGGAACCATACATAACAATTTTGTGAGGTTCCTCACTTGGGGTGATCGCTAGAGAGATTGATCGGCAACCTGGGTCGGAGCAGTGTTGCGGAATGAACGTGTCATCTAAATAAATGACACGAGAATTCCAGATCGATCTAAAACACCTATCCCTAACACCTATAAAACTCCTATATACCTTATGCCCATATACCAACCTACTCTATACCTATTCACCTGTTTACTATTCCCCAACCGAGCAAGTCACGCCTACCCCGAAAGGGAAATGGCTTAATGGTATAATAATAATAATAATAATAGCCAATATTAAATTACATAACCTTGAAGTAAATAATCAATTTTTGTTACTTGATAGAGATTAAAATTTAATATTTATGTAATTTAATAATAAAAAAAAGTAATCAGACAATGATCTATTAATAAGTTCACAACGTTGAAAGCTCTTAACAGTTATTTTCATTGGCACACTCGAATAATTTTCAATTTATATTTATTTAAAACTTGAAATTTAATTTCCGAAAATTTGAATTATTAATAACGTTTATACTAATTTTCGGAAAAATGAAAACATATGTACACATAATTTTTAAACTTCAATTCAGATACTCATTTCGCAAGACCATCAACATTTTTAAAAATTATATAATTGTAATGGATGAATGATAAAAAGAGAATAAATTTCTATCATACAAAATGATAGCGAATATGTATTAAATTACATAATCTCAAAGTAAATTATCAATTTATGTAACTTAATTGACAACAATTTAGACTCATTCTTTGTGTCATTCAATATCTTTAGAAAATTAATCAGTCAATAATTAATGAATCAGTTCACAACATTGGATTGAAAAAATATGTAGATATAATTTGGAAATCAGAATGCAGATACTCATTTCACAATATCACAAAAATTTACAAAAATTCTATAATTGTAATAGAGATATGTCAAATATGAGTAAGCTTTTATCATACAAATTGTAGTCAATATTGAATTGCATAACCTAAAAATAAATTATCAATTCATGTTACTTGATCGAGAAAAACTAAAATTCAATATTCATGTAATTTAATAATAAAAAAATGAGTGAATAATCAATTGATCAGTTACAACGTTGAAAAGCCTTAAACAATTATTTTCATTGAAACACCCAAATAATTTTTACATTATATTTATTTTAAACTTGAAATTTGATTTCTGAAAATTTGAATTATTTATAACCTTTATACTAGTTTTCGAAAAAAATTAAAACATATGTACAAATCATTTTGAAAGTTGGATTCAGATACTTATTTCACAACATCACAAACACTTAAAAAAATGACATAATCGCGATAGATGAATTTTAAATATAGAATCAACTTTTATCATACAAATAATAGCCAATATGTATTCAATTACATAATCTTAAAGTGAACTATCAATTTATGTTACTTAATTGCTAACAATTAAGACACAATCTTTATGTAATTTAATATTGTAAAAAAATTAAATGGTGAATAATTAATTAATCAGTTTGAAACATAAAAAAGCAATGAACAATTATTTTAATAAAAACATTCAAATAATGTTTACCTTATATTTTCACGAAAACTTGAATTATTAATAACCTTCGAAACTAATTTTTAAAAAAACTTAAATATATGTACGTATAATTCTAAAAGCGGAATGCAGATACTCATTTCACAATATCACAAAAATTTACTCAAAATATATAACTGGAATAGAGGTGAAAAAACATGAAAAAACTTTCATTATACCAATTATAGCAAATATTCAATCACCTAACCTTGAAATAAATAACCAACTTATGTTACTTAATAGAGACAAATTGAAATATAGTCAAATAAATTCAGATACTCATTTCACAAGATGAAGAACACTGGCAAAAATTACAAAATTAGAATAAAGTTATTTGATATATAAATGAACTTCTGTTACACGAATTTTATCCAATATTCAATTACATAACCCTCAAGCGAATAATCAATTAATATTAATTAACTTTGAAAAATAAATAAATTGTAAACTTTATTTCATTTATTAATGTGAAAAAATAATCATCCAATAATTAATTATTCAGGTCACAAAAAAAAGAGCATTACTCAATTATTTTCGTTGAAACATTCGAATAATTTTTACATTATATGTTCCTTCAAATTTGAAACTATAGTTCTATACATTCAATTTATTAATAACCTCTCAAACTAATTTGAAAAAAAAATTAAAAATCTATCTACATATAATTTCAAAAATTGAATTCATGTACTTATTTCACAACATCACAAACATTTTAAAAAGTGTATAATTCTAATAGAGGTATTTAATTATAACAAATTACATCCTCAAATAAAACAATGTAGAAAAATTCCTGAAATACATTTCACGTCGTATGTTGAGAAAGTTAACCATAACAACTCATATACATAAATTAAATAAATGTAGAAGAAATACTGAAATACATTTGACGTCGTATTTTGAGAAAGTTAATCATAACAACTTACATACGTAAATTAAATAAATTTATAAAAATTAATGAAATACATTTCACGTCGTATGTTGCAAAAGTTAATCATGACAACTTACATACCTAAATTAAATGAATATAGAAAAATTAATAAAATGCATATGTTGTATGTTGCATAAGTATATGTCGTATGTTGAGAAATTCAATCATAACAAATTACATACCTGAATTAGATAAATTTATGAAAATTAATTGAATATATTTTACGTCGTATGTTGAGAAAGTTAATGATAACAACTTACATACCTACATTAAATAAATGTAGAAGAAATACTGACATATATTTTACGTCGTTTGTTCAGAAAGTTAATCATAACAAATTCCATACCTAAATTAAATAGATGCATATACAAATTAATAAAAAACATTTTACGTCGTATTATAAGAAATTGAATTACAACAAATTACATTCTCAAATTAAACAATGTAGAAAAATTTCTGAAATACATTTCACGTCGTATGTTGAGAAAGTCAATCATAACAACTCACATACATAAATTAAATAAATGTAGAAGAAATACTGAAATACATTTGACGTCGTATTTTGAGAAAGTTAATTATAACAACTTATATACGTAAATTAAATAAATGTATAAAAATTAATGAAATACATTTTACGTCGTATATTGAGAAAGTTAAAATAAACAAACTTAAATTGAATCAGGTAATAATAAAAATACATAAATTGAAATAATGATCGGTGATCGATGAAATCAGGAATCTACAATGTTCACTTTTTTAGATTTTAATTTTAAATCAAGGGGGTATCCCATGAGAAAAAAAATGGCCGCTACCATGTTCACTACCAATGGAGGTTATGTGTTTTTATATACAGGATTATGCATTTTCAACTTTCACTTTAAACTCGCCGACTTTATAGTGATTTTCGTACATATATATTGCTCTTTAAAATTTAATGTCGTCTATTAAAGAGTACCAATAAAGATAAAGGAATTCATCTTTATGCGAGGAACTCATTCATGAATATATGAAAGTCAAACTTTTATTCCAATGTTTATTAGAAAGAATTTTGCAAATCTAGACTCTTTTACATAGTTTAGCAATGAAGATGCAAATATAAACTGAGAATGGACCAGCGCCTAATGAGAAAGGTGTTCTTTTTAATTAAGACTTGTAAAATAAATTTGAATACTGAATGAAAATTTCAAATAACTATTTATTGTTTAGGTTTCTTTGTTTTTAGGGTTATATAAATATGATTTTCCCAATAATCTTGAGAATATTCGAAAACATTTTTTTTAATTTCAGATGTCACATCAAAAATTCAACAAAAATTTTCATGATATTTCAATCAAAAAAATTTAATTTTGAATCAAAAACAGTTAAATATATCCGAAAAAAATATCATCAAAATATGTAGTTGAATCCTCATAGGGTGGTCCAAAAATGCATTGGAAGAATTTTTTTTTAAATTTTTATGAGGATACCCCAGAAATTTGTTCGAATCTGCACAAAAAAAATCATTAATTTAAATCATTAATCATTAACAAAGACATTAAATATTTTCTAGAAGAGACACATTTTCTACAAAAAGTTTGATTTTTAACCCAAAAATAGGAATTTTCCACAAAAAAGTTCATTTTCAGCCAAATAATTGAATTTTCTTCTGAGGAGATTAATTTTTTACAAAAAAAGACAAATTTTCAAGTGAGGTGATGTATCTTCAAAAAGTAACTTTTTAACAAAATGGTTCAACTCTCAACCAAATGATTTCATTTGCAATAAAAAAAGAAGAATTTCTAACAAAAAATGTAATAGTCGATGTTTCAGTAAAAAAAAAAAATTAATTTCAAATAAAGAATAGTTGAATACGTAAAAGGAACTTTCAACAAAATAATTGAATCCTCAACAAAAAAAAAATCATTTTCAAGCTGTTGCATTTTTAATCAAAAGACGTTACGAATTTCCTAAAAAGACAAATTTTCTACAAAAAGTTTGATTTTTAACCTAAAAATATTAATTTTCCACAAAAAAGTTCATTTTCAACCAAATAATTGAATTTTCGAGGAAGAAGATTAATTTTTTACCAAAAACGACAAATTTTGCACTAAGGTGATAAACCTTAAACGAAAAAATTACTTTTTTTCAAAGTAGTTTTTCTTTGAAACAAATAATTGTATTTAAAAAAAATGAATCCTCAACGAAAAATGTAATAGTTCATATTTCAATACGAAGAGATTTTAATTTTAAATCAAAAATAATTGAATACATCTTGAAAAAAAATGTTCAACAAAATACTTGAATCCTCAATAAAAAATGTAATTTTCGACCTGTTGTATTTTTAATCAAAAGACATTAATAATTTTCTGAAAGAGACACATTTTCCACAGAAAGTTTAATTTTTAACCCAAGAATACAAAATTTTTCACAAAAAAGTTCATTTTCATCAAAATAAATGATTTTTTTTTGTCAAAGAGATTAAATTTCTTCTAAAAAAGGTCAGTTTCAATTGAAATGATGAATTTTCAAAAGAAAATGACTTTTCAACAAAATATTTGAACTCTTAAACAAATAATTTTTTCTTTTAACCAAAAAAGAAGAATTCTCAACAAAAAATGTAATAGTTTATATTTCAGTCCAAAAAAAAAATTAATTTAAAGTAGAAAATATTTGAATACGTAAAAAAACGTCCAAAAAAATAGTTGAATCCTCAACCAAAAAAAAATAATTTTCAAGCTGTTGTATTTTTAATCAAAAAACATTATAAATTTCCTAAAAGGGACAAATTTTTCACAAAAAGTTTAATTTTTAACCCAAAAATACGAATTTTTCAGAAAAAGAAGATTAATTTTCTACGAAAAAAGATACATTTTCAACTAAGGTGATGAATCTTCAACCAAATATTTTAACACTTGACCAAATGATTGTATTAAAAAAAAAAAATTCTTAACAAAAAAAGTTCATATTTTTATAGGAGATTTCAATTTTGAATCAAAAGCAATCGAATAGATCTTGAAAAAAAATGTTCAACATAATAGTTGAATCATCAGCCAACAGAAAATTAATTTTCAGCCAGTTGTATTCTTAATCAAAAGAAATTGGATGCTTCCCAAGAGAAGAATTTTCTACAAAATGATTAATTTTTCAACAAAAAATATGACTTTTCTACAGAAAAGTTCATTTTTAACCAAATAAAGAAATTTTCTGTCAAGAATATTGATTTCCTACCAAAAAAAAGACTAATTTTCAATTAAGATGATGAAACTTCAAACAAACAAATATTAATTTTTTAACAAAATAGTTCAACGTTAACCAAATAGTTTTGTTTTCAATAAAAAAGGAAAATTCTCACCAAAAAATGGAAGTCCAAAAATATTTTAATTCTAAATCAAAACCAGTTGAATAAATAATTAAAAAAAAATTCCAACAAAATAGTTGAATCCTCCACTAAAGTAGATTAATTTCCAACCAGTCATATTTTTAATTTGAAATATATTAAATATTTTTCGAAAGAGATCAATTTTCTAGAAAAAGTTAAATTTTTTAACCAGAAAATATGAATTTTCAAAAAAAATCAATGTTCATCCAACTAATTGGATTTTCAACCAAATACATAAATTTTCTATCAAAAAGATTAACTTTCTATAAAAAAAAGACAAAGTTTGAGATGATGAATCTTCAACAACAACAAAATTACGTTTTAACAAAATAGTTCAATTTTTAAACAATTCTTTTGGAAAATGTCAACAAAATAGTTCAATCCTAAACCAATAAGATAGATATAATATATATAATATATATAATAATAGATATATATAATATATATAATAATTTCATCTTTTTTAGTTAGATATTCAACTCTATGGTTGAAAATAAATCTTTCTTGGTTGAGAGCTTAATTATTTTTCAATAATATTCATCTCATATATTCATATTTTTGCCAAAAAAAGACCTAAAAATGGATTTAAATTTAATCCTTTAGTTTGAAAATTTTATTGTAAAAATGCTAATTCATGTCTTTTGTTGAAAATTTGTCCTTTTTTAAAAGAAAATCAATCTTCTTGGTGGAAAATTTAACTGTTTGGTTCAAATTTTATGTATTTTGTTGAGAATTCTTCTTTATTAATAGAAAATTTATTCTTTTGGTTGATAATTCATCTTGTTGGTGAAAAACTTCTTTTTTTGTTGAAGGTTTATCATTTCAGTACAAAAGTTGTCACTTTTGTTGAAAATTCACTTTTTCGATTTAAATATTTTTGTTAGGAAATTGATCTTTTTTTGTTAAAAATACAACTGTATGGTTGAAAATTTGACTCTTTGTAGTTGAAAATCCCAAATTGAAAATTCCTGTATTTTTTTCAGAATTCATCCTTATTTGTTCAAAAATAAACTCTTTTGTTAAAATCTCGTCTTTTTGGTTGAAAATTCGCTCTTTTGGTTTGAAAAATAATCTTTTTTGTTTGATGCCTTGATTATTTTTCAATAATATTCATCTTTTCAGTTCAATTCAACTTTTTTTTAATAAAAATCGAAATTTTTTCTGGGTCAAAATATATATATATAAATATATATATATATATAATATATATATATATAAATATATAAGTATTACACCCCCATGAAAAATTAATCGTTGAAAATTGGATGACATAGAACGTTGGTGGGGGTCAAATCTTCCTGGCCCTGACATTATTTTTATCAACAACTTTCAACTCATTTAATGATAATAATGCATTAACTGAATATTCGAATTCCATATCTCAGGAATAAATTTTTATTTTTTATTCAAACTTTAAAGTGCATTTTAATCGCAATCCGCAGCCAAACCTGTTCAAAATTTGAGAAAAAAGTTCACGTAATTCATGCAAGGCTCCTTACTTAAATCCAAAATTTGCATATGAATGTAAAGAGTGTTATTTCTGAAGCTCATTTCAGTCAGTGAGACCGATCATGAAATTTAAAAAACAAACCGAAAAAATAGGAGAACCACTTTTGTAATTTACATTCTCACATAGAAATTTGTTATATTTCATTATGCATTCTGAAGTCAAAGGGTTTCGAATTCCGATGTGAAACTCTAATTTATATTATTATATATGTATATATTGTAGTGTGTGTGTGTATGTGTGTGTGCGTATGTGTGTGTGTATGTGTGTGTATGTAAGCTGTAGAATTTGCTGAATTCACTTGAGATGAGAAGAGAGAAGATACATGTATATCCTCTGATCCTTTCGCGAGTTTATTATTTCCCGAAGTATACGCTGAACATCAATCCGGAAGAGTTTCTCCAGTTTTCACATACCGCAGTGTTAATTATCTGCATAGGAAGATGTCTCATGCCATAATATCATTTTGGCTTTACTTTCAACAATTCTTCATTCAATAATACATTTTTTGAAACCGACATCGGTTATTGTGTTAAAATTTTTATTAAGGAATTGGCAATTTTTTAATTAAAATTTTAACATAAAAAAACGGTAAGGAAAATCACCCTACCAGTAGACAATAATTCTAGAGTGGATAATCATTAATTATAAACACTTTAATATAAGTAGAATGATCAACTATAATTTTAATAAACTTTAAATAAATTTAATAGACTCTTTAAAAAACTCGGTTTATTTTACATTTTGTTATGGATTTTATAAAAAATATATGATTTGAGAATGTTGTACATGATTAACAGAAGTTGCCTTATTATAGCGAGAATATTTCAGTAAACTCAATATGAATGGGACAATTTTTTCCATCTACTCACAATTCTCTGAAATTTCATGAAAGCTTTTTTCATTGGCAAAATATATGTTATTTTCAAGGTATTTGTGGATGAACTATTCATCAAGGTAGAATTGAATTCGACTATTCGAATTTGATTCGAATTTTCTACATGGCTCCATTTACCGCGTTTTCTGGACATATTTGTCATATAAATTCAATTTTTTTTATATCAAAATTTTTTTTTTGAAGTTCAAGAGTAAGAAGCTTTTGAGATTTATTTTCGTGATGAAATTTAGCCCGACTTTACTCTCATGTTCTTTTACACGTTGGCTCACCGCGCTCCCGGTTCCTCCAATATAGACTTTTCCACAAGAACAAGGGATTTTATATATTCCCGGATCACTTAAAAGTTCCTTTTTATCTTAAGGGTTGTGTAGAAGTTGTTCTGTCTTCACAGGTGGCTTAAATTTGGATAATTTCTATTTTAATTTTAATTTGGATAATCAAATTTTGGATGTTGTGTTTGTTGAGAATTCTTCCTATTTGTTATGTGATACCTTGAATGCAGGGTAGGATGGTGGTCGTTTGACTCTCTCTTTCTTTAGTAGGTTGTGGTGGGGACTGGTCGAACTTGATTGGCCAATCAAGTCTTTTTTCAAAAACCCGGGAGGACACCTGCGAAAACAGGAGAACTTCTAAACAACGCTGAAGATAAAAAGGCACCTCTTAGTGATATGGGAGTATATAAAATCCATTGTTCTTGTGAGAAAATCTATATTGGAGAAACCGGGAGAGCGATGAGCCAACGTGTAAAGGAACCTGAGAGTAAAGTTAGGCTGAAACATTTCACGCAATCAGGAATAGCTGAGCATCATATCGAAAGAGGACATAGCATTTTATTTGATAAAACAACCGTCATCGCAAGAACGTGCAATATTTTTCCAAGAAAACATAGAAAAGCAATCGAAATCTCAAAACTAACTAATAACATCAATAGGGACAATGGATATAATACCAATCCTATTTGGCTTACCGTCCTCCCGGTTTTTTCAAAAAATACTTGATTGACCAATCAAGTTCGACCAGTCGCCGCCATGGGGCGCATTTAGAATCACATTTTTTTTTCTACATTGATTGAAAAATCTATCTTGTTTGAAAATTCAACTCTTTATTGAAAATTCGTGTTTTCTGGTTTTGAAATGTTTTCTATTGGAAATTAAAATATTTTTTGATTGAAATATCAACTATAACACTTTGTATTGAGAATTCATTTTTTTGTAACAAAAATTTATCAGTTCGATTCAAAATTTAAATATTTCGTTGAAAATTTAAATATTTCTTTGAAAATTTAAATATTTCGTGCAAAGTCTACTTTTTCTTGGTTGCAAATTAATTATTTCAACTGAAAATGAAATAATGAAATCTTACATCAAAAAGTCTTGAATTTTTGTTTGTTCTCAATTCTGAATTCTTCATTATTCATTTAAAGGAAGACTGATAAGTATCTGTTTACCATTAATTACATTAAATTAATTATTCAACATACATTAGTACTTTCAATTGATAAATATCTACTATAGGAACATTATCCACAAAAAAATTTACTAAATTAATTGACGAAAATAAAATAATTTATTCTTTATTTATGGTAGGTGAAAGTGAACTAGGTTGACATAATACGAGTATGACTAAGGTGTGATGTGTGTGATAATTGCACATTGTTATGTATAATATGTAATATTGTGTCACGTAATAATAATCAGTCATCGGAACGATGCTTCTGATAATGATTGTGTTCTTCGAAACATGGAATAGTTATATTTTCAGTGGAAAAAATTAATTTTGTACAAAAAAAAAATGAATTTTCAAACAAATAAATCAATATTTAACCAAAGAAGTGAATTTTTAAATCCACGTAGGTACTAAAAATGACGAATTTTCATTAAAAATGGAACACATAAATTTTCAGTTTAAAAAATTAATTTTCAACGAATAATTTTCAAGAAAATAGTTGAATTTTCAACCGAAATATTAATTAATTAATGTTATTAATATATTAATTGAGATATTAGATATTGATTATACTATCAAAAATTAATAAGATATTAATTGATTAATTATTAATTAAACAAAAATTAATTATTATTTATAATTATTAACTTATATAGCAGTATATTAGATAATAATACATAATATAATTCATATTATTATCAAGAATCTTCAAACAGAAAAATTAATTTTTTACGAAATAGTTCAATTTCCAACCAAGTTCTTGAATTTTCAACTAGAAAAAATACATTTTAAAATAAGAATGAAAATTCAAATTTTCAGACAAAAAATTTAACTCACAAAAAAAACTGCTTTTCAACAATATAATCAAATTTTGAACCAGTGAAATAAATTTACTAACATAGTAGTTGAATTTTCCACATAAAAAGGCGGCTTTTCAACGGAACAAATGAATTTTCAACCAAAAAATGACGACTTCACAAAATTGTCAAATTTTTAGAATTTTGATTAAGTTTTAACCACATAATTGAATTTTGAACTAAAAAAGATACATTTTTGATTGAAAAATTAAGTTTGACAAAAAAAAAACAATTTGCAACAAAATAGTTAAATTTTTAACAAAGGGGATAAATTTTCAAGGAAGAATCTTAATTTTCAAAAAAAAAAAAAACGAAATTTCAACGAAATATATTAATTATCAACTAACAAAGTGAAATTTCAACTAAACTGAAATAGTTAAATTTTCATTTAAACAAATCTTTTTCAACAAAATGAAATCATTTTTCAATAAAAGAATGAAATTTTCCAAAAACCATTTACAACTTAAATCAAGAATCTTCAACCAGAAAAATGAACTTTTAACTAAGTAGTACAATTTTGAACCAAGTATTTGAATTAAAAAATTTACTTTTCAACCAATCAAAAAAACTAATTTTTAACAAAATAATTAAATTTTCAAACAGAGAAATGAATTTACTACCACAATAGTTGAATTTTTAAACTAAAAAGGTGACTTTTTAACAAAACAGATGAATTTTCAGCTAAAAATATTAATTTTGCACAAAATTTTTCCAAATGTTCATTAATTTTCAATCAAATAATTAAATTTTCAACAAAAAAATATAAATTTTCAACCAAAAACCTAACAGATACATTTTCAATTAAAAAAATTAATTTTTTACAACAAAAAAATAAATTGCGACAAAATAGTTACATTTTTAACCAAAGAGATAAATTTTCAATTCCATATATGAAATCCATGTAATAGAATAGTTGAATTTTCAACCAAAAAAAGGAATTTTCAACAAAATAGTTCAACTTTCAATCTAGTAGTTGGATTTTTGATCAAGAATCTTCATTTTCAACAAAAAAAATTAAATTTCTACAAAATACATTAACTTTAAACTAAAGAAGAAGAATTTTCATTGAGAATGGAACAGTTGAATTTTCAGTTGAATAAATTAATTTTTAGCCAAAAAAATTAATTTTCAACAAAATATTGTATTTTCAACCAAACGATTTCCAACTTAAATCAAGAATCTCCAACTAGAAAAGTGAATTTTTAACGAAGTAGTTAATTTTTCAACCAAAAGTTGAATTTTCAATGGAAAAATAAATTCTTAACTGAGAATCGAATAGTAAACAATAGTTCAACAATAAATTCAAATTCTCAGCCAAAGAAATGAATTCACTACCACAATAGTTGCATTTCCAACCTAAAATCACGACTTTTTAACAGAAAAAATTTATTTTCAAACAAGAAATGACGTTTTCAGAAAAATGTTATATTTTTTACCATTTTTATTGATTTTTAACCAAATAGTTAAATTCCTAACTACAACAGATGAGTTTTTAGCCAGAAATGTAACAGTTACATTTTCAATTTAAAAAATTAATATTTTTACAAAAAAACTAATTTGCAACGAAATATTAAAATTTTTGAACAAATAATAAAATTTTCAAATAAAAAAAGATAAATTTAAGAACAAAAAGATAATAGTTACCTTTTCAATTTAACAAAATAATTTTTAACAAAAAAATAATAATTTGCGATAAAATAGTTAATTTGTAACGAAGAAGGTGAATTTTCAAGGAAGAATCTTACTTTCCTGCAAAAAATGAAATTTCTCCCAAATATATTGATTATCAACTAAAAAACACCAGTTTTCATAAAAAAAAAGTTAAATTTTCAGCTGAGCAATTTAATTTTCAAAAAATTGGTTAAATTTTCAACTTGCGCCTTTTCAACTTAAATCAAATATCTTCAACTTGAGCTTCAACTAGAAAAATGAATTTTCTACGAAGTATTTCAATTTTCAAATAAAAAGGATAAATTTTCAACTAAGAAGGGAATAGGTGAATTTCCAATTGAAAAATTTTATTTCCAAACAAACGAAAGAAACTAATTTTCAACAAGATAGTTAAATTTTCAACCTAAGAAATAAATTTACTACCACAATAGTTGATTTTTCAACCTAAAAGTCGACTTTTTAACAGAAGAGATGAATTTTCAACCAAAAATTGATGCTTCCACAAAATTGTAAAATTTTTAAAACTAATTTGCGAACAAATATAGTTAAATTCCTAATTAAGGAGATGAATTTTCCATTTCATGTAGGTACCATATTGAATTAAACATGAAACGCTTAAGATCTCAAGTGAAAATATTTTTAATTTTGAACAAAATAATTTAATTTTCAACTAAAATTATGGATCTATAACCAGAAAATGTTCCACTTTCAACGAAGCAGTTAAATTTTGAAGCAAAAAAATTAAGTTTCTAACAAAAAAGACAAATTTTTAAGCAAATAGTTACATTTTTCACCAAAATATTTTAACTTTCAAAAAAAAACGAATTTTCAAGCAAAATTCTTTATTTTCTTTCAACGAAATGAATTTGAACAAAATACTTGAGTTTTCAACTAAGAAAGTCATGTTTTTGCTGAAAATGAAACAGTAAATTTTTAAATTAAAAAAATTATTTTTCAAGCAAAAAAAAAAACAAATTTTCAGAAAAATTGTTAAGTTTTAATATAGTAAAAATAATTTAAATTTTAGTTAAAACTTTAGATCAGTATTTTACCTTAGAAATAACTATTTTTCCTTCACGATATATTTTTAAATTATTAAGATGCTTAATTTGAAAATAACTTCAAGCCAAATTTTGATTTTCTCTGGAATCAGATGAAACTTCTTGAAATCTCTTAATATTTCTTAAGATCTACGAAATTCTCAGAAATCTCTTGGATCACTCTAAAATACTTTGCTCAGCTGCGGATTGCGATAAAAATGTAATCTTCAAAACCAGTGAAATTTTACCCTCAAAATTCTTGGACGATTTACTCGGAATTGGTTTACTTTTTTATTTAAAAACTTGTTTACCCTCTTTCAAAAACTCAATATCTCGGGAAAAAGTTCTAATTTTTTATCTAAACTGAAGATTACATTTTTATTGCAATCCGCAGCCAAGCATATTCCCATTTGTGGTCAGCGTCACTGAGATTGTCATCTGACACATTTATTCTCTCGAAACTGGATAAATTTTAAATCACTTCTGGGATTTGAAGAAATTGTTTAGGTTTTTGAAGCTTTCAAAATATTTTAAAATGATCCAAGAGATTTCTGACAATTTTGAAGATCTCAAAAAATTTAAGGAGATTTCAAGAAGTTTTATCCGATTTCAGAGTGTTTCAAAGATTTCGAAAATTTTCAAGAAATTTTAAGAGATGTTACAAATTTCAAGATAATTTACGGTATTTCAAAGCAGGTACAACTGTTTGTACATATTTTACCAGGTATACTAAAATTTTATTTCTAAAAGAGAATATTTAAATTGCAAATGATTCTTTAATAATGAACGAAAAAATTCTGTTCTTTATTTTTTGATCACATGTTTTGAAAAACACAAAAAGATTCTAAATATAACCGATTTTAGGAACAATTTTAGTTATTCTAAAAGATATTTTTAAACTGAAAAATGTCAGAAAATTGATCAAATATCTTTAAATTTCTTCTAAACTTCTACAAATTCTAAAAAAAATTTAAACAGGCTGGAATTTTTCCTACAATTTCATGAAATCCTGTAAAATAAAATAACTTCCTTAATAATTTTCTAAACTCTTTATAGATAAATCTGAAATTTTCACCACACATCGTTTTGAAATGATTTTTTTCAAATATCATTTTTTGATTCAATATTATCTTTTAATTTATTTTAAATGTAAGTTAAAATTTAGTTACAATTTTAACGTAGTAATATTTTTTTTAACCTTTTAGCATTAATATCTCTTGAAATTATTTTCAATTCAGTAGGAAGGAAAATTTTTTTACTTTCAGAAAAAAAATGTTTCCGATACTATAATATCGCGATTTCCAATTTTGATTCCCTGGCGAGGGAAACATTGTTTTTGGATTACAGATTTTTCATTCTTTTTTAGCATCCTTATGCATCAGCAGCGAGCTTTTATTTTTGCAAACAATTGAAAATTTGTTTTTCAGTAGCTATCCAAAGATAATTGTATTTTTCGCAATCCGCAGTAAAGCTTGTTTCAATTACAGGTGAGTGTCACTTTGAAATTTTCAACTTCCACATTACCTGAAAAAAACTTTTTATGTAAATAGTTATTCGAAATTTGTATTTTTTATTGAAAATGATTTTTCATTCCACATTTTAATTTAGTTGAAAATTTTTCTCTTTTATACTAAACAATTTTTTCTTGTTGAAAATTCATATTTCTGTTTTGAAATTAATAATCTCAGGAGCGGTGATTTATCATTGCAAATAATTGAAAATTTGTGTTTTAGTGCCATCCAAATCCGATATTGAAAACCTATGAAATATTGATCTCTAAATTCTTAGTCAATTTTCTCGGAATGGGCTAAATTTTTTACATCAAACATTATTTACCCGTACTCAAAATCACAATATCTTGGAAATTTGATTTCATTTTATTTGAATACAAAAAATTGAATTTTTCGCAATCCGCAGTGAGCCTTGTTTCCATTAAAGGTGAGTGTCACTTTGAGATTGTCAAATTCTACCTCCATTTTATCGAACCTGGATAAATTTCTTTGCTGAAAGTTTATTTACACGTAATCAGAAACATAATATCTTTGAAGCGTGATTTTATTTTATTTGTATAAGAAAAATTTAATTTTTTGCAATCCGCAGTCAAACTTGTTTAAAAACAGGTAAGTATCACTTTGAGATGGTCCTTCCACCTCCATTTCCTTGAAGCTGGAAAACTGTCTTTGATCAAAGCTTTTTTTGGTCTCAATTTACCAAAATTTTTTCGATTATAAAGAATGCTTTTTCCCCCTTTTGAAAAATGCAACCTTCATTTCCTCGAACCTGGATAACTTTCTTCGATCAGAGTTTATTTACACGTACTCAGCAACATAATATCTTGGAAGCATGATTTTATTCCATTCTTTTACCAAAAATTGAATGTTTCGCAATCCGCAGGCAAGTTGGTTTTAATTACATGTAAGTGTCACTTTGAGATTGTCAGCTTCCACATCTATTTCCTCGATCCTGGATAAATTCCTTTAATCATAGTTTATTTACCCTTTCTCAGAAACATAACATCTTAGAAGCATGCTTTTATTTCATTTTTAAGCAAAAAGTTGAATTTTTCGCAATCCGCAGTCAAGCTTGTTTCATTTACAGGTGAATGTCACTTTGACATTGTCAACTGCCACCTCCATTTA
>CAKNXH010067685.1:5548-30978 GCA_932178445.1 Andricus quercusramuli
CCCCCCCCCCCCCCCCCCCCCCCCCCCCCCCCCCCCCCCCCCCCCAGCCAAAAACTACGGATGATAGCTGTGGGAGCGGTAAGCGGAAGTTGCATTACGAAATTAGATAACATTTAGTTCGTTCCCTCATAATCAATTTTGAGGAATTTTTTTTTAAGAAACTTGTCCTGTTTTCCCTTTTCTCCTTTTTTGCTGATGTTAAAAAATTATTTTTTTGGTTGTAGATTCATCTACTTGGTTGAAAACTTAACTTAATTAATTTTTTGTTTTTTTGTTTAAAAAAAGATCTTCTCCTTACACTCGGCCGGGAATCGAACCTGAGAACTTCCTATTGCCGGTTGAGTGCTTTCCCATTAAGCTACTAAAAAGATCGAGAGAAGAATCTTTCTTCAGAAAATACACGTATTATTTTGCCAGGTGATGAATGCAAATTTTTTAAGAAATCTGTATTATCATCAGAGACTAACATACATTTTTAACGTCTTTTCAGACTGGATAGAAATATGAATTAAAAATTACTTTAATTAACTTTTTTCTGGGAAATAGATCTACTTCCGCTCTTTGAAAAAATTGGATTGACCACCTGGCAAAATAGTGCGTGTATTTACTGAGAAAATTTTCTTCTCTTGATCTCTGTAGTAGAATGAGAAAACACCCGACCGGAAATCGGAATTTCTGAGATTCGATTCCCAGCGGAGTGAAAGGAGAAGATCTTTTTTCATAAAAAAAATTGATTAAAATAATTTGTAATCCATATTTTCGACTAGTCTGAAAAGATGTTGAAAATATCTGTTATTCTCTGATGATAATACAGATTCCTAGAAAAAATTTGATTTGTCACCTGGCAAAACAATGCGTGTATTTTCTGAAAAAAAGTTTCTTCTCTTAATCTCTCTAGTAGCTTAATGGGAAAGCACTTGACCGGCAATCGGAAGTTCTGAGGTTCGATTCCCAACGGAGCGAAAGAAGATCTTCTTTCAGAAAAAAATTAATTAAAATGATTTTCAATTCATATTTCCATCTTTTCTGAAAAGACGTTAAAAATGTATGTTATTCTCTGATGATAATACAGATTCCTCGGGAAAATTTACCTATTGTATTCTTAGAGAATTGATCTTCTTGGGGTTAAAAAATCATCGTTTGGTTGAACTCTTTTGTTGAATATTCATTTTTTTGTTTATTTATCATTTTAGTTGAAAATTTATTTTTTTGATTGAAAACGTGACTATTTTGTTAAAAATTTATTTGATTTTTGTTGATTCGTGTTTTGTGGTAGAACATTATTCTTCTTGCTGGAAAATATATTTTTCAATTGAAAATTGGATTATTCGGTTAAAAATTCATTTTTTTATTTTTTAAATTAGTTTGTTTGAGGATTCAACAATTCTCTGGAAAATTAAACTATGGTAAATTCACTTCGTTTGGTAAAGGATTCCAAGATTTCGTAGAAAATTAAACTATTCGGATAAAAATTAAAAATGATCTTGATTGAAATTTAATCTTTCCAATTGAAAATTAAACTATTTGGTTGAAAAATAATCGTTTATAGTTCAAAATTCAACTACTTAGTTAGAAGGGGAACCAGTTTGTTGAAAATACATTTTTTTTAAGATTCACCTACTTGGTTGAAAATTAAACTTTTTCAAGTTTTGAAAATTAGTCTTCCGGTTTGAAAAATCTTCATTTGGGTTCAATTCTTTCGTTAATAATTTATTTGTTGAAAGATTCATCATTTTAATTGAAAATTCAACTCCTTTGTTGAAAATGAAACTGTTTTGTTAAAAATTCGTTATTTTTTTGTAAGGAATTAATTTTTTCCACTAATAATTAAACTATTCTATTTATGGTTAAAAAATGATATTTTCATTGAAAATTATATTTTCTAGTTGAAAGTACATGTTTTTCATAAGAAATTTGTCTTTTATGGTCGAAAATTAATCTTCTTGGATAAAAATTTAACCGTTTTGGTTCCAATTAAATTATTTGGTCGAAAATTAAACTATTTTGATCAGAATTTTACTTTTTGGTAATAAATTAATTTCTTTTTTGAAAAATTATTATTTCGGGTTGAGAATTGAACCTTTTTTTGAATATTTCGTTATTTTCGCTTTAAAATTCAAAAAACTTGTTCAAAATTCATGTATTTAGTTGAAAAGTCGCGATTAATGGTTGACAATGATTGTTTTTGGTGAAAAATTCATCTTTTGTATTTAAAATTTAGCTATTTGGTTAAAAATTTACTTTTTTAGATACCAGTTGAACTACTTTTTCGAAAGTTCATTTTATAAGATGCACCTCATTAGTTGAAAATTCAACTGTTTTTAAAAATTTGTGTCTTTTTAGTAAAAAAATCACTTTTTCGTCTGAAAAATTAACTATTACATATTTGGTTATACATTATAAGTTGAAAATGCAACTTTTTTTTCATCAAAACTCATATTTTTCAGTTAAAAATTCAACTACTTGGTACAGAATATATGTATTTTGTTGAAAATTCAATCTATTTATTGAAAATTCATCTTTCATTGTAGAAAAGTCATCTTTTACGGTTGGAAATTAAAAATTCATCTTTGATGGTAGAAAATCTATTTAAAAAATTCAACTATTTCAGTAAAGGTTTAATTGTTTGGTTACAAAAATCATTTATTATATTATTAATAATCTTTTCAGCGATGGACTTGAAAAAATTATATTTGAGTTGAATAAAAATAAATTTATTCAACAAATTAATATAAGATCCTTTATCATTTAGCTTTAAATTAAATATAATTCTGATTTTTGAAAATATTGTTAATTTAAAAAAAGCTGTTTTTTATTCAAGCATTTTTCTCATATCCGCCACTTGAAAAAAATTCAATAATTTCTCAAGATCAATTTTTTTTGAAAATCATTTCGGATTAGCATTTGGGTTTCAAAAAGGAAAAAGAAACTGCACTTGCATTCAGGCGTTAATCTACTCGTAAATTAATGTCAGGAGGCTGCAGTCTAGCTGTTTCATTAATCAATTTATTTATGGCTTAAAAAGACTACCTGAATTCACGCAAAAAAATTCGTTAATTTTATGCAGGTGTCCTCTAGGTATGTTGAAATATTGACAGCATAGTAAACAAATAATTCTTTGATTCTAAAAAATAGTTTTTTGTCCCAATGAAAATTCTTCATTTTCTATTTATTTTTCGTTCAATGACAAAAATTGTGTTGAAGCTTACAACATTTTCCGTAAATACAGAATTTTTTCTGTAAGATGAGCAGATTTTTTTCTTTCATGTTTGTAAAAAGTTGCTTTTTAATTTTGAAATTTTGAATCATTGCGGGCCTCTTTCCAGCCTGAAATGTTTAAAAATATTAATTAAAGTTAATAATAAATTAGAAAATATTGGAAGATAATCTGCTATTTTGGATGCACTTCAGATTTGCTTGCTGTTCATTTTACTACTGAGGGCAATTTCACTGTTTATATAGCACCAGTGGCATCTCTAGAGTTCACAGTAGAAAAATGCTCTACATGGTCAGACGGGCAGTTGAACTTAAACGCAGGCAATATTTATTACTAAAATACCAATAAAAGGTCAAATATTTTATTTCTGCAATTAAAGTCAATACTCTTCATGACAGTAACATTATGTTATTTTCTATTATATAATCAGGAATTTTGTAGAACATTCTTGTAAAAAAAAACTTCCTAGAAGCTTATCAACCTGCCATTTTTATCAATAGTGTACTTTTTGAGATAATTATTAAAATTTTGAAAATCTCGCCTGCATTAAATTTGTATCAGGGCTTGAAATGTTTTAAACTTCGAACTACGCACAATTTCATCCCCCCCCCCCCCCACTCTTCCCATGGCTTACAAAAAGCCAAAAAAATTATTTTATCACCTGTGTCAATAACAGGCTTCAGAAGCCAAAATGCTCTTTGGAAAGGGAAAATAAGAAAATCATTCATGAAAATGAGGAATTAGATTGTTTAAAATAAAATTAATAATAGATTAAATTCAATTTAGAAGGCTCAAAACCCTTAATTTTTTGGGTAAAAATATTGCAGTTTCAACCATATTAATTAATTTTTTAGCAAAAAGGATACATTTTTAACAAAATATATTTATTTTCAACCAAATAGTTTAATTCTCAACTGAAAAAGATACTTTTTGAACCGAAATTTGAAGTAGTTAGATTTTTAGTTAAAAAAATTAATTTACAAAAAAGAGTTTTCAACGAAATAGTGGAATTTTCGATCGAAGACATGATTTTTCAACAAAATAGTTGAGCTCTAAACGAAAACATACTAATTGTTTACTGATCAGCTGAATTTTCAAAAAAAAAATTAAATTTCTATCAAATTAAATACATTTTCAAACCAAAATGCCCAATTTTCAACCAAAAAAGATTTTTCGGTCAAGACAAATAAAAAATTGTAACCAAATTGTTGAATTCTCAGAACGAAAAAACGAATTTTCTACAAAACAATTTATCAATAAAAAAAACCATTAAGTTTTAATCGAATAATGTAATTTTCAACTGAAAAAGACGAATTTTCAACAAAAAAAGTAGTTAAACTTAGAACTAAGCAGTTGAATTTTTAACAAACAAAAGAGTTTTTAACAAAATGGATAAATATTCAACCAAAGAGATCACTATTCAACAAAATAGTTGAATCCTCAATGAAAACAGATTAATTTGTAAACAAACAGTTGCATTTTCAACAAAAAAGATGAAATTTCTACCAAAATAAATACTGTTTTTAAAATACATTTTTTATCAATAGTATAAAAATGCCTAATTTTCAACCAAAAAAGATTTTTTAGTTAAGAAAAAAAATAAACCGATTTGCTGAATTTTCATATCCAAATGTTGAATGTGTAGAATTTTCAACTAAAAAAAGACGAATTTTCAACAAGAAAGGAATAGTTTCATTTTCATATGAAAAAATTTAATTTTCACAACAACAAAAAATGAATTTTTCAACAAAATAGTTTTATTTTCCACCAAAGAGATGAATTTTCAACTAAAATGATGAATAATCCAAGAAAAAATGCAATTTTTACAAAAGTAGTCGAGCTTTGAACCAAGTAGTTGAATTTTCAACAAAGAATGGTTAACTCTATAAGAGAAATGTAAAGTTGGTATTTTTAGAAAAAAATATTTCAATTTAAAATAAAGAATCAAGTTAACCAAAACATCCAAAATTGAGAATAATTAAATTTTTATAGAAAAATAAATTTTCAACCAAACAGATCACTTTTCAACTAGAATGACTCATCTTTCACCAAAAAATTAATTTTTAAGGAAGTAATTCTACTTTCAACCATATAGTTGAATTTTCAACAAAAAAGATGAATTTTTAACAAAATAGTTGAGTCCTGAATAAAAATGGATTAATTTTCAAATGAACAGTTGCATTTTTCATGAAAAAAAAATTATTTCTACCAAAATATATAAATCTTCAAACCAAAATACCCAATTTTCAACCAAAAAAGATTTGTTATAAAAAAAAATTCAACAAGACTCTGGAATTCTTAAACCGAATTTTTGCAGAACAATTGAATAATAAGAAAACGTCAATTCTCAGTTTTCAAACCAAAAAAGAAATATTTTCATCCAAAAAATTGATCACTGCAAAAAATATGCATTTTTCAACAAAGTAGTTCAAAATTTCTACAACTGAGATACATTTTCAACTAAAATGACGAATCATCAGAAAAATGAATTCCTTCCAAGAAAAAAAAAATATGAAACAAATTTTGTTACAAAAGAGTAACATTTTTGACAGTGAAGTTTATTTTTCACCAAATAGTAAAATCTTCAACTATAAATCAATTTTAAGTCAAAAACAGAAACAGTTAAATTTGCAGTGAAAAGAATTAATTTTTTATAAACAAGATTTTTCAAAAAAATAGTTAAATCTTCAACAGAACAGATTAATTTTCATCTAAATTGATGAACCTTCAAGCAAACAAAGAATTGGTCACAAAGTAGGTAAACTTTTAACCAAAAAAGATGACTTTGTATTCTTAGATAACTTGAATAATAGTCAACCTAATTGAAAATTTATTTATGGGAAACCAGAAAAAGGTGGATATAAGTACAAACTGAATAATGGGAAAAAGTGAATAAGTTTTGAAGCAAGAGTTTTGTAGTAATTTTTTATTAAAAGCAATATTAAGAACGAGTTTTATAATAAGTCTTTTTGCATTTAATTACTATTTTTGAATCGAAAAATTGAACAATGTGTTTTTAATATGACAACATAATTTGTATGCGCTGACAGATTATCATTTTCTAAGGAATTAGATTACTTTCACTATTTAACCACTGGTTTTTTAGATTCCTCAAACTCTTGGCTTTAAAACTGTCATTCTAACAAAAAAATGGCTTTTCAACAAAATTGTTGAATTTTCACAAGGATATTTTTGGGAATTGAATGGTGATAATTTTTTTTCTTTGGGGTGGCGAGCACAACCAAGTGCTACCAACCAAACAACTTTTAAATAAATAAGCAAGTGCATGCCTTTTACTAAAGTAAAATTATTCGTAGTTTTCTTTTTGTCTATGATAGTTTGTAGCAATGACTATCATGGTTGCATGATAAATACGAGACAGCTAAAAGCTTATACTATTTTTATAAAATATTGAAAAATAATCATTGCAAAAATAAAAGAATATTTTTGAATAATAGCTTTGGATTATTGTTCCAGGAATAATACACAATGCCTTCGACAACTGATTCGATAGGCTTCAAATGTGAATATTTACTTTGTTCCAGAAGAGTTTCATCTGAATAAAATTGCAATAAAATTTTCAGTCTATGTAATACTTTCCCCAGCGGTTCATCGTTTAGCAATATTATGACTTTAAAAGTTTTATGTTATCTGTATAATAGGTACAAAAATAACATACTCTAAACCAGGAAAATAACTCGATGGTGTTGAGAATATCATTTATTGTCAACCTTTCGAGAGACAAATGCTCTCCTCTTCAGGAAAAAAAAATTTCAAGTAAAAAATAAGTCTTTAGTAAAATTGAAGAAGCCAATATGTCGCAGTTGAAAGAAACCATACACTTCAAATCCTCCCCTCGAGTTAGTTCTGTGAAGAACACTACTGTTTTTATTATTCTAAATTTGGCCACTGAAAAAAATGCTTGTTCGGGTCAACTATTCAGTTTATAAGATATGGTACTGCTATTGTTTTAGTTTGGACAACCATGTTCTTAGATGCTGAAACTAATTGAAGAATCACTACAAATGATAGAATTGTTATGCCAACCAATGGAATTCTTGTGCTAACTAATAAAATTTTAGCAATTTCAATGATAATAAAATAGCAGTACCATACAGGGTGTCTAGTGTCCTGTAAATCCTTGAAAACCTGGAAAAGTCCTTGAATTTTGCTAATGGTTCCGGAATTGTTGTTCGTCCAAAGAAAAAATAGTTTCTTAAAACTTTTTCTCTGTTGAGAGAAAAATGATGACCTTTTTAAAAAGAGACTGTTTATTGTATCACGGTGAAAATCACGAAACTACAATCGAAATGGTGTTTAAATATTAATGGTTAGAGAAAACAAGAAATTGGTCGGGGCAAAGTTAGAGAATTTTAAAAATGAAGTTTGGAACTAGTAATTATTTTAGTTAATAATTTATTTGCCTTGTATTCTTAATTTCCTTCTTACAGTTGCTTTATCCTGACGAATGTAATTGTAGTGAAGAATGTTATTATTTGCTTGCAAATTCAACAATTTTTATTAAAAAGTCATACTTTTTATTTGAAATATCTACTATTACATTATTCATTGAGAATTCATATTTTTTGGTAGAAAATTTATCTTTTTGGTTGAAAATTCCGTTTCTTGGTTGAAAAATAATTTCTAAACTAAAAACGTAACTATTTTTGGCTGAAAATTGATATTTTTTAAATTGAAGATTCAAATACTTGGGTAAAACTTGAACCTCTTTGTTAAAAATTTGTTTGATGGTTGATCTCTTTGATTGAAAATTTAAATATTTTGCTGAAAATTATTTTTTTAATTAAACATTAATTTTTTAACCTATAAATGTAACTTTTCCATTTTTGTTGTGAAATTCAATCTTTTTTTAAGTCAAATTGGTCTTTATTGGTAGAAAACTAATCATGTCGGTGGAAATTTTCTCTCTTTTGAATTAAACTGCAATTTTGTGGTTAAAAATGAACTTTTTTGTTGAAAATTAATATTTTCTGGTTGAAAATGCTGTCTTTTGGCTTAAATGTTGAACAATTTCTTCGATATTTTTTCCTGTCTTGGCTGTAAAATCTTTACTTGTTGAAAATTCGTCTTTTTGATTAGAAAATTCGTCTCTTTGGTAGAAAATTAATAATTTCGGATTGGAAATTCATCTGCTTTGTAGAATATTTGTTTCTTTTTTGTTTTTTCAAAAGTTGACCTACTTTATTAAACATTCATTCTTTGGTTGCAGAATGGCAGATTCATCATTTTAGTTGAAAATTCCTCTCTTTGGTTCAAAATTCAGCTATTGAGTTCAAATTTATTTTACTGAAAATTAATCATTTTTAGTTAAAAATTAAATTGCTTGGCTGTAAATTCGTGTATTTTGTTGAAAATTCATCGTTTTGGTTTAGAATTGATCTTTGTAGGTTAAAAGTTAAACTATTTGGTTAAAGGTTAAAAAGTTAACTATTTTATTGAAAATTTGTTTTTTGTTGTTGTAAATTCATCTCTTTATTGTTAGAAAATTTATTCTCTTCATTAGAAATTCAATTACTTGGTTGGAATCTGAAAAAACTTTAATAAAAAATCATCTTATTGACTGAAAAGTGAACTATTTTGTTGAAAAAACGAAAAATCAACTATTAAATTTTTCATTAAAAATTAACCTTGTGTGGTTTAAAAATCAACCTATTGGTTGAACGTAGAAATACTTTGTTAAAAACTCATTTTATTTGTTGAAAATTCAAATATTCCAGTTTTGGTTGAAAATTCATATTTTTTCAGTAAATTGATCTTTTCTGATAGAAATTAAAAATCTTCTTATTTGAAAATTCAACGACTTGATTGAAAATTAAGCTGCTTTTTTTCAAATCTATTATATTGATTGAAGAATGAACTATTTTGTTGAAAATGCTTTTTTTCTATGAAAATTGATTTTTTTTACTGAAAATTTAACTAGTCCATTTGTGGATGGAAATTTATCATCTTTAGTAGAAAATTCAACTATTCGGATGAAAATCTATGTTATTATTTGTTTGCAAATTGGTTTGTTTCGTTGAAAATTTATCTATTTTTAGCAGAAAATTAATTTTCTTCGTTGAAAATTTGTCGTTTCGGTTAAGAATTCATCTTTGTAGATTAAAAGTTAAACTATTTGGTTGCAAATTTAACTATTTTGTTGATTTTTTTTAATTCAACTGTTTGGTTGAAAATTCAACTATATTTTATTGAAATTTCGTTTTATGTTGTTGTTGGAATACCAACTATTTAATTTCTCGTTGTAAATTCTTCTTTTTGTCGAACATTCTAGTTTTCGTGTTGAAAATTAAACTATTTTTGGTTAAAGTTTTGGTTGCAAATTCAACTCTTTTGTTGAACATTCGCCTATTTTTACAGAAAATTCGTCCTTTTGGATTTAAAATTTACCGTTTTTATTAAGAATTAAACTGTCTCCCAAAAAATTCAATTATTTTGTTAGAAATGCAACTGTTTTTAGTTGAAGTTTAACCTTTTCTGTTTAAAATTCGATTATTTAGTGGAAAATTCATCTTTGTAGGTTAAAGCTCAACAATTGTTCGAAAAATAAACTTGTTTGTTGACAATTTCATTATTTCATTGCAAATAAACCTAAATTAGCTAAATTATAAACAGCAAAAAAATATTGAATTTCAAAAGTTTCATTAAATTTTTTTAAAGCTAAAAAAAGAGAAACTTTCAATATTTTCTATCGTAGCGTCGTGGTGTTTCATCGTGATAGAATGAACAATTCTCAAAAAAAAACTTTTTGTTCTAGAAAATCAAATTTTAGGGGCCTAAGAGAAATTTCGCATATGACACTTTTTCAGTTCCACTAGACCTACAATTTCTACTATGTTTCGTGGAAAGTATTATTTTTTTACTGTAAAAAGTACCTGGAAAAATATATATTTCTGTCCTGGAAAACCTGGAAAAGTCCTGGAATTTTTGTTTGAAGAAACGCTAGACACCCTGTACCATATCTTACTCACTAAGTATCTGGCCCAATTAATCATTTTCTTAGTCTATGTAATACTACCCCCATCTGCTCATCATCTATTGATATTATGACTTTGAAAGTGTTATGTAATCAATGTGAAAGGTATAAAAATGTCATACTTCAGACCTCAAAAAGAACTCGATGATGTTAAGCAAATCATTTACTGTCAACATTACGTGAGGCAAATGCTTTCCTCATCGGGAAACCAAAATCTAAAGTAAAAAGTAAGCCAGCAGTGAAATTGAAGAAGCCTCTCGACTTAGTTCTGTGAAAAACACTACAATTGTTATTATTCTAAATTCGACCACTGAAAAAATGCTTGTTTGGGTCAATTATTTAGTTTGTAACATATGGTTCTGCTATTGTATCAAATCTCACAACCATGTCCTTAGCTGCTACTACTAATTGAAGAGTCACTGCAGTTAATAAAATCGTTGTGCCAACTAATATAATAGCATTACCATATCCTACTAACAAAGTAGTTGGTCCAACCAATCATTTTTTGAGTCATTGTAATACATTTCTTATCTGTTCATCATTCATCAATATTATGATTCTAAAAGTTTTGTGTAATCAATGTGATAGGTATAAAAGTGATATACTTCAGACCAGAAAAAGAACTTGATGATGTTGAGAGTATAATGTATTGTCGATATTTCCGGAGACAAATACTCTCCACATCAGGAAACAAAAATCCAAAGTCTTAAATAAGTCCTTAGTAAAATTAAAGAAGCCAATATGTCACAAATGAAAGAAAGCATACTCTCAAATTTTCCTCTCGAGTTAGTTCCGTGAAAAACACTGTAATTGTTAGTGTTCTAAATTTGAGCATGTTGAAAGTTAGTGTGGTCCATCAATAAAAAATTAAAGACAACATAGAAAATTGTTGAACAAAATATATGTTAGGAAGAAGTTAATGTTGAAACAGGAGGTAGAACAAGCGTTTCGTTCCATATTGATGGTGAACGGATATTAACAGATGTTATCAGATGTTAACATAGACTCTACCTTTCAACTTGTTCAAATTTAGAATACTATCTACTGCAATGTTTTACACAGAAGTAATTCGAAAATAAAATCAAGGAGTATGGTTTCCTTAAACTGCGACATACGAGCTTCTTCAATTTTAAGAAGAACTAATTTTTGAATTGGATTTTTGTTTTCTGATAAGGAGAGCATTTTTCTCTCGAAACGTTGACAATAAATTATCTTCCTAACATCATCAGGATCTTTTTCTGGTCTGAAGTATTCCATTCCTATAACTATCATACATTTTACAAATTCAAACTCTTTCTATCCAGCTCGTACTGGTTTTCCCTATCCATAAATATAATGCAGTTTGAACTAATTTCACCAACTATACTTAGTTGTCAATCTATCAGGATTTGTTTTCAGAGAATTTGTTTTCAAGAATCGCGGATAGCGATTACAAATCGACTGCTATTAATCTTCCGATGTTTATGCGTATTTTGTTTAATAGTATTAACTACGGACGAGTGATGAACCGTGTTGCTCTCCCAGCTCTTTACTTCCGCTAGTGAAAGGTGCATCTATAGCTGCAAGACTTCTGCTCTTCTGCGTTATTTCTAAGTCACTACTCTTGCGGTTACTCAAGTGATGCATAAAACCTAAACATGTATGTTTTGTTTATTATATACACATCTTTTATTCAATAGGTATACTTTAACTATCTGTATCTATATATATGTATATATGGTATTTGTATCTACAAAGTATCTCTTTCGATGTATGTTTCGCTCATAAAGTTTACAAATGTGTATTATGTATTTACTTGAGTGTATGTACTAAGTAAAGTACATACGAAACCAGGAAAGTAAATGTGCATACATTTGCAATGACAACACTCGTCAAAGAGTGTAACATGCAGCATTTATCAAGTGGCCGAGTGTACTCGTAAGACGCATCACTCTGATTGCAGTTCGTCTATACATGTCTCGGCTGCAAATCTCGTGGCACTAGTTTTTCAACTTGTAGAAACACGATCTTATATAATTATTATGGCGCACTTAGAGACAGGCTTTACTCTAGGTTGGTTTCATTTTCATCTTATATTGTATATGGGTGATTCTTCGTATAGTGCAAAATTCAATGTTCCTGGTGTTTAAAAAAATGAGTTTCACTTTAGAGTTTCACTTAGGGTCCGTACTTAAATTAAGTAACAGCTCAGGGGGGGGGGGTCACAGATTTTATTACGATTCGTTACGGCAAGGCGGGAGGGGTGAATTCGTATACGTCGTCGCTTAAAAATCGCAAATGAAACAAATAATTTGCAGTAACTGTACAGAAATTGAATATGAATTCAACTTTCCACACCAAAGAAACCTGGTGAGTGGAAAAAGACCCTGGCCAAATACAATGTGAAAAATAAGTCAGGGAATTTTATTGGTCGCGGAAAAGTCAGGGATGTAGAAAAAAAAATCTTGCAAAAATCAGGGAATGTCAAAAAGTTGAAATAACTGCCAAGCTGAATGAATTTGAAATTTTTCAATTTTAATTTGAAATTGTTTTATTACATTAATAGAAAATGGTCAGAGAGAATGGAAAATTGGTCAGGGAAAAATTATGAAATTTTAAAAATAAAGTTTTTCGGTAACCCCGAAATAATATCCTTCTTGGTAATTTATTTACGTTGTATATATATTTCCCTTTTTTCATTTGCTACCTCCTGAAGATTATCTTTTCAGTCACTAATTTAATTATTTATTTGAAAATTAAACAATTTTGTTAAAAGATCATCCTTTTTGGATGAAAAGACAAATTTTTAACAAAATACATGGTTCTTCAACTACAGAAGACCAATTTTGAATGAAAAAATATGAATTTTCAAACAAAAACGAAATAGTTACAAATTACATAGTTCGAAAACAAAAAATTCTTAACCAAAAACAAAACGAATTTTCAACAAAAGAGTTACATTTCCAAGCAAAGATATGAATTTTCAACTAAAATGATTATTCTTGAAATAATTAATTTTCAACAAATGACTTCAACCCAAAAGACGATATTTAAACCTAGCAGATTAATTTTCTGAAAATGGAATAGGTAAATTTCCAACCAAAAAGGTGAATCTCAGAAAGATATGATTTTTTGAAAAACTATTAACTTTGAACCAATTCAATCAATTTCCAAAAGATTATTTGAGGTTATAACAAAGAATTAAATAGTTACATTGTTAGTTATAAAAAATTCGCAACTAAAAAAACGAATTTTCAACAAAAGAGTTCCATTTTCATGCGAAGAGATGAATTTTCGGCTAAAATAATGAATTAAAAAAAATGAATTTTCAAAAGATGATTTTTCAATCTAGAAGATTAACTTTCTAAAAATGGAATAGTTAATTTTTAAACTAGGAGTTGCTTGTTAAAGAGATGTGAATTTTTAACAAAGTAGTTGAATTGTCAACTAAAAAGGATTCATTTTAAAGCAAATAGTTGAATTTTCAACCAAAAACACGAATTTTCAATAAAATACATGAATTTTCAACAAATTGTTCAATTTTAAATCCAAAATTTCGAATCATCTACAAAACGGTTGCATTCTCAACCTGAAAGTATGATTGTTCAGAAATAAATTAATTTCCTACGTAAAAGTTAAATTTTCATAAAAATAATTCAATTTTTAAGCAAGGAATTAAACTTTAACAAAAAATATGAATTTTCAACAAAAAATATAATTTTTAACCAAATAGTATAATGTTTTCCAAAATTCTTGAATTCGCAACCGAACCAGATTAATCAAAAAAGTTGCATTTTTAATCAAAAAGGATGAATTTTTAAATGAGGAAATACTTTTCGACAGAAAAGATAAATTTCTAAAAAAAAAACACATGAATTTTCAACTAGAGAAGATAAATTTTTAATGAAAATATCAATTTACAACCAGGAATGAAATACTTACATTCTTAGTTGAAAACACTCAATTCTTGACAAAGAAAAAGAAGAATTTTCAACCAAATGATGATTTTTCAACCCAGAAGATTAATTTTTTTAATGGAATAAGCAAAACCATTTTATGAATTTAAAAAAATTTCAAACGCTTTCAATTCAAAATTTTCAAAAACAATTAATGGGTTCTCCACGTGTATTTCATTTTTCAAATACTTTCTTCATTTCAGGATTTTTCAGTCGCCTCGCTTGTTTGCCAGATTTTAGAAATAGTTAACCCCTCTCTGATATTTTAAAAATTGCATGACACTATTTTGAATTTCTCAAATGAGTACGAGGCCTGCTCATTTCATTTTTTTCCTTATAGGCGTGCCACGATGCAAACAAAAACGAAATCAAGAAGGCAATCGAACAATCCTGTCACGCTGGATTTTGTAATTGCAAGACTAGGAATTCCTAAGTTACTAGAGTTTTGCGCAATTTTTGGCTTGCATCCACTCTTCTTCGATCAATATCTATGAGTGGAAACACTTCTACGCAAACAAAAATCATGTTTACTATTCAGCAGCTATTACCAATTCTACCACGTCAGTTTATTCAAATTCTGGGCAGCTCAATATATATTTCGAAAGACACTTTCAAGGGGTTATTTTAAAAGGTTGTAAAAATAAAATGAAACATTCTAAATCACGTAGTTACTGTCACTTTCTTTTTTTTTAAACATGTTTAATGCAGCGCACTGAAGTATACCTTAAATTTCTTTAGACTGAAAACCTAGAAACTGCAATACATTTTTTGAAGAACTAATTATAAATATAAATGACACCATTTCTTACTCAAAATTCTTTAAAATAACAGATCATTTTTTTCATTGACAAAATAGGACTTTCCGCCTGTATAATATTCGACTATTTGAATTAGATTCGAATTTTTTATAAGGTTACATTCACCATGTTTCCTGAACATAATAAAAAAAATGTGACATTGACATTCATGATAAAATTGAGAAAAAATCAAGGTCTATAATGCAACATTTTATTTAATCAAGACAGACGTGTGTAAATGTGCCCGATTTTACCCGAACAGTTCTTGGGCCTATTAGATGAGAGCCTAGTTTTGAAAAAATTTGATAATTTTTTTTTTAATTCAAATGTAAACTTTGGAAAAATTGAAATTCTCCAGTTTCTAATGCAAAAAAGGTTATTCTTCGGCTCAACGAGATTTGGTGGAACCAAACAAAAATTATTGCATAAATACCAATGAAATTATTTTATTGTGCGAATAAAACATTTCCCTCAGTGTATTGTATCTATTTTATCTGTTTGGATTTTTATACGTTTTAAAATTACCCGCGCTTTTTTGTCTTTGGTCTTTGGTCGCTTTGGTCTTATGTTGACCAATCAGAACGCGCCATGAAACGATGCCAGCGCCCTCAGTCGTTCGTGTTGTTCAGTGTTATTTTCGTTCTTTTGGAGGACGGAGTAACCCCGACAATTGCACGAATGCAAAGTAAAAATGCAAGTGAATGAATGCTTTCGAGGAAGACTGTCGAACTCATCTTTTTATAATACTTTCAAGATGTTTTTCTAAAAAGCTGTTTAGGATAGCAGAAGAAGAATGTGTCGACAATTTCATTTTCACACTATCTCATTCAAATGTACTAACTTCCCTAATAGCACGGAACGTTCCGCGGGCGCCTTCGGAACGTTCCCGGAACGTGTAAAATGTCCGCCCCTTGGGAACGTTCCACTGGGACCTGAGGGAAACCTTCCATTATTGTTATTTTTAACAACAATTATCTCGTAAACCGTAAGAGATAGGTAAGAATGTATGTAATTTTGAGTTTTGAGTACCGCATATACTACACTATAATATGATATCCGTATCATAAATTGACATCGATTTTGACCTATCACTTACGGTTTGCGCCTTATTTATTGATAATAATAAAATAATGTTAATTTATGTTTGGAACGTTCCCAAGTGGCAAACATTTTACACGTCCCGGGAACGTTCCGAAAGTTCCCGTGGAACGTTGCGTGCTATTAGGGTTCCACCTTTATTAGAAACCAAATCAAGTTTGAATTCTTCATTAAAATACAATTTGCAACTTCAGCAGATAAACAAAATGCTTTCTAAATATAATATTAATGAAAAGTTATTTTTTTATGTTAATCAGTTTGATCCCAATCGACTTTTCCAGATGGATACAACATTATTTCAATTTATATTTGACCATTAGTCACCCATTTTAATCACCTAATGACTAATGGTCATTTAATCACCCTTTTTCTTGACAAATCATATTTTATGGTTGAAAATCACCCTTTTTCGTGACAAATCATATTTTGGGGTGGAAAATTCAACTTTTCGTCTGTTTGACTTCAAAATTTAACACTTATGTTACGAATTAATTTTTTTAAAATTAAAATTTTCAACGATTTAAAAAATTCAACTACTTCGTCCACAATTAATTTCTTTTTCTTTAAAATAAATTTCTTTATCTAAAAGTTATACTATATATATTTATATATTATATAATTAAACTTTCAAAATGAAAACTCATCTATTTTCTTGGAAATTCATCTTTTTGATTGAGGATTGAACTATTTTATCAAAAATTCCTCTTAGTGAATACAATTAGGTACAAATTCGCTTTTTTTTTTGTTGAAAAATAATTTCCAAACATAAAATTTAAAGATTCCACTTTTAGTTGAAAACTCATGTTGTTGTAGTTCAAAATTCAATTGTTTGGTGTTCAACTTTTGGTAGAAAGCTAATATTTTTTGTCGAAAATTTAACTGTCTCTTAATCATTCATCTCTTTCGCTTGAAAATGTAACTATTTTCTAAAAAGTTAAACTATTTTGTTAAAATTATCCTCTTCGGTTCAAAATTTCAAATATTTTTTAAGTTGAATTTGATAGAAAGCCCCAATTTCTCAATTTTACACCATTTTATTTAATTGGAGTTCATACAAAGAAGATTTTCTGTAAGTTTAATGCAGGAAAAATCATTTTTGTGTTATGAGAATTTTTTTTCCAAAAACTTCAATTTTTAAATTTTTCTTGCAAACGATGAAGGGTATATCATGAATAAGTATTATCGTATTTATCGTATAGTTTTCCAAAACGAATAAGGTTTTTTTATAATTTGTCGAATCTATCGTTTTTTATAAAAAAAGTGCGAACATTCAGTTTCTTAAATCAGAAAGTTCTCTCGACAAGAATTGTAGAAATTTAACCAAAAAAATTACAGAGAACAAAAAGGTGGGATTTTTTAGAAAATTGACTTTCAATATCTTCAGAAAAACCGCGGAAATTTGGGATAGCCTAATGGATAGAAAAGGATAGAGATGGATAAGCAGACGATTCATTTGTATAGAAAGAATGGGATTCAAGAAGATAGAAATGGATTCATTCGGATACGAAGACAGGGATCAAAAAAGATGACGAAAAATTTTGGATTGCCTAATTGATGGAAAAGCATAGTGGTGAATAAGCGGAGGATTCATTTGGATAGAAATACTGGTATTCGGAAGGATATTTAGAAGGATAGGGCTATCTCATATTTCGAAAAAGTTAGAAATTAATTCGCTTGGATAGGAAGACAGGGATTAAAAAGGATAGTCAAAAGAAGGTATTTCGAAAGAAGAAGAAAGGAATGGTGAAGCCGTGGTGGCATAGGGAATGTAAAAAGATGAAAAGGAAGGTGAAGAGGAAGTATAAGAAGTGGAAAGAGGGTAATGCGAGAAGGGAGGAGTACGTAGAAACGAGGAAACAGGAGCAGGAGAAAGAGCTGGAAGAGGAGTTCGCAAATGTTAAGACAGAAGGGGACGTCTGCAAGATAATAAATAGGTTTAGGAAGCGTAGGGTGAGGGTCAGTGAGAAGATAGACAGTGAGGAGTGGAGGGAATTTTTCAAAGAATCTTTCCAGGGCTCAGATTCAAGGAAGACGGAGGGGGGAAGTAGAAGAACGGGGGAGGCAGAGATGGAGGAGATGGATGACGAGGAGATATAGAAGCAGATAAGGAAGTTGAAAAGGTCAAAAGCAGCAGGGCTGGATGGGGTAGAGAACGAAGCATGGCTGTTTAGCACACACGAGGTTAGGGAGAGGCTGAAGGAGGTAGTAAGATAGTATGGAGGGGCGAGGGATTCCCAGGAGGTTGGAAGGAAGGGTTAATAGTGCCACTGTATAAGAAAGGGGATAGAGAGAAGCAGGAAAATTATAGAGGGATTACGCTAATGCGGGATTGCGGGCGGGTAGGAGTACTATCGACAATATTTACGTGCTGCAGCATGTGGTGGATAGAGTATTAGCGAAGAAGGGGACGAGAGTGTACGCGTTTTTTGTGGATCTCAAATGCGCGTTCCCGTCGGTGGATAGGGGGAGGTTGTGGGAGGCGATGGAGGATATAGGAGTAGAGAGAGGCCGAATTGAGAGGGTAAGGGAGATATATGAAGAGACCAAAGAGGAAGGGAGGGGATCTCGGACGGATTCTGGGTGGATAGGGGGTTAAGGCAAGGGTGTCCACTTAGCCCAACGCTTTTTGCGATTTTAATTGCGGATATGGAAAGTAAGCTGGAGGCCGGGGTGGTAGGAGGAGTCAGGATAGGAGGGGTTAGAATTTGGTCACTAGCGTATGCAGATGACATAGTGTTGCTGGCAAGCAGCGAGGAGGCCTTAAAGGAGATGATGAAGAGGTTGAGAAGATACCTGGATAAAAAGAGGTTAGAGCTGAATGCGGAAAAGTCCAAGGTTATGGTGTTCAGAAAAGGAGGGGAAAGGGATAAGCGAAGGGAGTGGAAGTGGAAGGGAAAGGAGGTGCAGGAGGTGAAAGAGTTTGTGTACCTGGGCTTCGTCTTTTGAAGGAATGGGGGAGTGGATGGTCACATAAAAGAGAGAGTGAGGAGGGCAAATGTGGAGATGAGGCAGGTGTGGGGTTTGGGAAAGAAGTTATTCGCAGATGATTTTGGAAGTAGAATGAAATTGTTTGATTCACTAGTGATGAGTGTGCTATTGTATGGGGTAGAGGTGTGGGGGTGGAAGGAAAGTGAAGAGGTAAATAGAACGCAGGAGAGGTATGTAAAGTGGACCCTGGGGTTGGCAAGGAACACGCCTAATTATATTGTCAGCAGGGAGACGGGGAGAACGAGTGTAGGGATTCTAGCAGAGAACAGGGCGTGTGAATATGAGGAAAAATTGTTGGAAGAGGGGGAAGTGGGCTGGTTAGGGAGTGTTGGTGGGAGAAGGAGAACAGAAGAGGGGATGGGAAGATGGAGGCTGAGAGGAAAAGGTATTTTAGAATGAATGGACTGCAGATGGATGAAGTGAGAAGGATGCACGAGGAAGGAAGGAAGGTTTATGACTTGGTTAAGCAAAATGGCATGGAGAGAGAGAAGACAGACGAGGAAGAGAGAATAAGAGAGTCAAGGTTTAACGGGAACTATGTGTGGATTATGCCAAGGGCAAGAGCGCAATATTTATGTGAGAAAGGAGAGAAAGGAAGTCAGGAGCTTATAGCGAGGATGAGGTGTGGGTGCATGAAGGGTTTCAATAGGTTCTGGCTCTCTCGGGAGGAGAGGATGTGTGAAGTGTGTGGAAAGGGGGATGCAAGAGTGGAGCACTGGTTGGAGGAGTGCGTGGAGGTGGAAAGAAGTGAGATAAGCATGGATGTATTGTTGCATGAAAATGGGGAAATACGGGCAGTAGCATGGGTGAAGGGAGTGTTGGGTAAGATAGAGATGAAGAGAAGGAAGGAGGAAGAGGAATGGAGACGGAAATATTGTAAATAGGAGAGAAAGTAGATATAAGTAACATGTAAATATTGTAAATAGTAGATAAGTAGTGGGTATTAGAGCGAAAACAGAGGTTGGCAAGCGAGGCAATGCGAAAAAGTAAGGACATGCAGGCGAGGCGAAGCGAGGAAGGCAAGGCGATAAGAGAGTTCGGCTTAGAGATAAGGAATGGATGGATGTTATTTTTTAAGGGTTAGTTTTAAGAAAACTCTGTAAAAATGGATGTGTAAGCAAGACAATTTTTTAAGGCCAGCAGGCTGAAAAATAAACGTTGATCTATCTATAAAAGGATGGATAGAGATGGATAAGCAGACGATTAATTTATATAGAAAGAATGGGATTCAAGAAAATAGGGTCATCCCACATTTGAGAATAGATAGAAAAAGATTCAATTAGATAGGAATATAGGGATTGAATAAGATAGAGAAAATGTTGTATTGACTAATGGATAGAAAAGGATATAGGTGGATAAGCGGAGGATTCATGTCAATATAAAGACTGGGGTTCAGAAGGATAGAGCTATCTTATATTTCCGGAGAGATAGAAAAGGATTCAATTAGATAAGAAGATAGGGATTGAGAAAGATAGACGACATTTGGGATTGCCTAATGGATAGAAGAGGATAGACGTGGATATGCGTAGGATTCATGTCGATAGAAAGACTGGGATTCGGAAGGATAGGGCTGACTTATATTCAAAAAAGATAGAAAAGGATTCACGGAGATAGGAATATAAGGATTTAGAATGGACTGGGATTTAGAAAGATAGGGCTGACTTTTGTTTCAAAAAAGATAGAAAAAGATGCAATCGAGTAGGAGTATAGGGATTAAAAAAGATAGACAAGGTTTTAGATTGCAAAATAGATAGAAAAGGATAGAGGTGGATAAGATATTAATATATTTAGATAGAAAGACTGGGATTAAAGAAGATATCGCTATCTTAGATTTTAGAAAAGATAGAAAAGGATTCAATTAGATAAGAAGATGGGGATTGAAAAAGATAAACAAGATATAGAAAAAGACACTCTTAGATAAGTGAAGGATTCATTTAGATAGAAACACTAGGATAGGGATTGGGAGTGAAAGGAAGGGACAGCCACGAGATAAAGATGGAAACATCGTTTCTTTCCATTGTAATCTTAGAGATAAGAAATGATTTAAAGGGATAGAGCCTCTATTTACTTCCAGCAGGGATATCGATATCTCTGCAAATAATATAAATAAAAAAAAAACGTTATCTTCTTCACAATCTAATGATTTTTATTAAAAATCCTAAAAATGTAGATTTCCAGCGCAAGACACCAACATAACCTCAAATTGTTGAAAAGTTGTAAATCTTCTTTCCAATATAATCTTTTTTTTCATTCTTGCGATTTTTTTTAAGGACTGATTTCCTAAGAGAAACGTGAATATTGCCTGAAACTGTTGATGATTGGAAATATTGTTCGAATTATAATGATTTTTGTAATAAAATACCAGTGTTTGCTCATTTAACTCAAAATTGTTTGAAATTATTAAAAATAATTGACTCTGTAAAACTATACAAATTTTATTTAAGAAACACCATTTCCGATGTGAAACGTCAACATAACCTGAAATTGTTGAATGTTGTGAATCTTCTTTGAAATATTTTTTTTTTCATTTTTGCATCTTTTTAAATGACCGATTTCCTGTGAAAAACGTGAATATCACCAAAAACTGTTAAAAATTGAAAATCTTGTTAAAATTAAAAAAAAATGTAATCTCTAAAACTAATAATTTTTATTTAAAAAAAAAGCCATTTTCGGTGTAAAACGTTCACATACCTAAAATTGTTAAAAAGTTGTGAACCCTTAAAATCTAATGATTTTCGATTGAAAATGTAAATTTGCGGTAAAAACCAGGTGAAAGGCCAACATAACCTGAAATTTTTGGGAAGTTGTGAATCTTCTTTCAAATAAAATCTTTTTTTATTAACGCTTTTTTTTAATTACCGATTTCCTGTGAAAACGTGAAAATCATCTTAAACTGTTGGAAATTGGAAATCTTGTTCCCATTATAATGATTTTTATCTTAAAATACCAATTTTTGCTAACTTAACCTAAAATTCTTGAAAATTGGCAATCTTGATGAAGATTTTTTTCGTAAATTCTTTTTTTCGTGAAAAATCTGACACAGTCAACATTTTTTCGAGATTTTAAGTCTTCTTCGAAACTTTCTGAATGTTTTCTATAATTCATTATTCAATCAAAAATTTTTTCTCGAAAAACAGTTAAAATTTTAAACAAAGAAATCAATTTTCAACTAAAATAATAAATGATGAATTTTCAAGCCGAAAATATGAATTTTCTATAAAAAAGTTTGAATTTTCAACCAAGAGGAATAACTTTCTACCAAAAAATTAATTTTCAACAAAATAAATAAATTTCCAACTAAAAGAGATGAGTTTCGAACCAAAAATAAAACAGTCAAATTTTCAGTTAAACATTTTTTGTTTGACCATGAAAAAGCAAATTCTTAAGAAAATAGTTCAATTTTCGTACAAGGAAATAAATTTTTAACTGAAGTGATGAATTTAAAAAAAAAAATTTTAACTAATTATGTAGTTTAGCTTTTAACCAATAGTTGAGTTTTCACCAAATTTTTTTATTTTGGACCCCAAAAAGACTAATTTTTTACGAAAAAGGCCGACTCCTCAACAAGAGACATAAATTTTCAACAAAATAGTTGAATTTAGAGCCAAATATATTAATTTTTCACGAAAGAGTTCAATTTTCAATAAAATATATGAATTTTCAACCAACTAGTTGAATTTTGAACAAAGATGAAATTTCTATCTTCTTTTGAATATCATTTTTTTTTCAACATTTTTTTTTAATGTCCGATTTCCTGTGAAAAACGTGAAAATCACCTTAAACTGTTGAAAATTGAAAATCTTCTTCGAATTGTAATGATTTTTGTATTAAGGCCATGTGACGATTGGGTCACGTGACCGGATTCCTACCTTACCGACACTTTTTTTATTTGTAAACTTATGTTCACATGAACAGCCACCTCGAGTTGCAAATTTGGAATAATAAATAAGAAGCACTAAGAAATGCGGCTCTGGTCCTAAAATGTTATAATTATGAAAAAAGTAAAACAAAGTTATTAAAAAAAAAAAACGTTTTTTATAATTATGAAAATTTAGGACCAGAGCCGTATTCCTTAGTGCTTCTTATTTATTATCCCAGAATTTCAACTCGATGTGGCTGTTCGTGTGAACATTAGTTTACAAACAAAAAAAGTGTCGGTAAGGTAGGAATCCGGTCACGTGACCCACTCGTCACATGGCCTTAAAATACCAATTTTTGCTAACGTAACCTAAAATTGTTGACATTTGTCAATCTTGATGAAGATTTTCTGTAAATGCTTTTTTTCGTGAAAAATGTAACACAGTCAACATTTTTTTGAGAATTTAAGTCTTCTTCGAAACTTTCTGATTTTGAAATACAGCTTTTGTCAAATTCTTTTATCTAGCGAAAATCTAGAGTATTATGAAGACAATGTTTCTCAATTTGCATGTTTTCTATGATTTTTCTTATTAAAATACATTTTTGTGGATTTATTATCAAATTTAATATATGAAATAACTTCAAGAAACAAATAATTGGTAAATTTCGAATAAATCAAAAAATAGTCACTTGAGGAAGATTCATATTCTGTAAGTCTTACAAATCTAGCTCTAATTTAAAAAAGTGACTGGTCCATACATGACCTGCATTTTTATCAAGAGGCATTATATGAGCTCTGCTGTAATTTTCACGAAAGTGGCTTATTTGCCTTCACTAATTTATTTCCTTCAACAGAATCAAGGAACAAGTGATTGTGACCTCAGAGTGAAAGGCCCTATATTTTAAAACACATATATATATATATATATATAGTTTTTTTTTTTTTTTTTTTTTTTGAGCTCTTAATGGGACGAAGCCTTAATTAAGAAGGATTAACACAACATTTGGCCCCAGATTTCGGCGATTACTTTCAGTTACCATATCGGAACTTCGTCAAGTCATTAAAGTATCCTTGGCAAATTTTTTTCTGACCAGCAAAAATCCTCACGACAATTTTCTGCCAACCTTGGGTTACTTGACCTACTTCTTCGCTGAGTGATTGTCATCATTGTCAACAATTAAAGATTACGGAAAGAAATTTCAATCGTGATGTAAGGGGCCGTGCATAAACTTTTTTTTTTTTTTTTAATTTTAAATCGCCTTTGTGAGGGTATGTTAGATTTTATCCCCCCCCCCCCTCTTCCTAGGTTACGTAATTTTTGCCGACTACATTTTTTCTCAATTTATTTAGGGGTTATCCAAAACAAGACAAGACGATTGGGATGGATAGGGGGGGGGGGGAGGGGGTTGTTTGGTAAAATCTCATCCTACTTTTTCTTATTGATTAACCAATTATTGTCGGAAAATTTTGAATTTTTTGTCAATTAATTGAATTTTCAACCAAGAATATTTTCCAAGGACCGATTTTCAACCAAATATGTAATTTCAATCAAATGGTTGAATTTTCAACAAATTTGATGAATTTTCTACCAAAAAAATTGAATTTTAAGGAAGTAGTTAAACATTTAACCAATGAGATAGATTTTCAACCTATATAGATTTTTTTTTTAAATAGTTGAATTTTGAAACAAATATTTCAATTTTCAAAAAGGAAATGGATTCTCAATGGAAAATGTAAAAGTTGATATTTACCAAAAAAAACGAATTTTCAACAAAATACATAAAATTTCAACAAAAAAGATAAGTTGTCAACCAAAAATGAAACAGTTAAATTTCCAGTTTAAGAGGAAATGATTTTTAAACCAAGAACAAGCAAATTATCAACAAAATAGTTCAATTTTTAACCATAGAAATGATTTTTAAACTGACACGATGAATCTTCAACTCAAAATTTTTTTAACAAAGTATTTAGTTTAACTTTTCACCAAATGGTTGAGTTTATACCAAATTTTCCAATTTTTGATCACAAAAAGATGAATTTTCTATTAAAAAAGCCGACTTCACAACAAAATACATACATTTCAAACAAAAAAGTCGAATTTTCCATCAAAAATAATAATTTCACTACAAAAAAGACCAATTTTTAACAAAATACATAAATTTTTAACCAAATTGTTGAATTTTCTACAAAAATCAATTCTGTACCAAACAGTTGAATTGAATACCAGATTTTGAATTTTCAATCCAAAATATGGATTTTCTAAAAAAAAAAATTAATTCTTAAAAAAGCAGTTGAAAATTCAACCAACGAGATCAATTTTCAACCTAAATAGATTCATTTTTTAACAAAGAACTTCAACCTAGAAGCAAGTAGTTACATTTTCGAAAAAAAAGATGGATTTTCAATGAAAATGTAAAAGTTGATATTTAACAAAACAAAAAAATAAATTTGCAACAAAATACTTGAATCCTCGACTTAAAAAGATTATTATTCAACAGGAATGTTGTATTTTTAACAAAAAATTTATTTGCTACTAAAAAAG
>CAKNXH010067686.1:0-10625 GCA_932178445.1 Andricus quercusramuli
TCTCCTACTTTCCGTCCGCTCATTTCCGCTCACTCTTCCTACTTCCTCTTCGCTCATCTTCTCTCATTTACTCTACTCTTCTCCTCTGATTTCCGGTAACTACCCTATATCTCCCCTCATTATCCATAATTCCTCCACTTTCCTCTACTTCCATTTTTCCTCAGTTCCCGTACTTCCCCTTCCTTGATTTTACCTTACTTTTTCTTCTTCTCCTTCCCTCATTCCCTCTCACTACCTATACTTTCTCTCCACTCATTTTCCCTACATGCCCTCTTCTCGGTTCCCCTTCTCCCTCTTCCCTCATGTCATATCATTTCCTCTCCCTCCTTTCCCTTATTTCTTCTCACTTCTCGCACATTCCCTAGCTGCATATTACCCCACTTCTCCTACTTATTCTCTCCTTATGTCCCCTACTTCACCACCCTTCATTTTCCTTGGCTCTACCTACTTTCCTTCCGATCATTTCCTCTCATTTTCTCCGCTTTCCCTCCCTTGATTCAGCCCACATCTTCACCTCACTTTTCTTTTATTTCCGTATTACATCTTTCGTCATTTTCCATTATTTCTCTACTTTACCTTCCCTCATTTCCTCTCACTTTACCTATTTTCTCTTCTTTTGTTTCGCCTACTTCCCCTCTGCTCATTTCCTCTCAATTTCGTACCTCCTCACTTCTTATACTTTTTCACTTCTTCTCTTCCAATTTCCTCTCATTTTCTCTTTTTCCTTGTTTCTTATTTCGTATCATTCCCTCCAGTCTTCTTTCCCTTATTTCCCCTAGCTTCCCTAATCCACCTTACTATACTTCCTCTCACTTCCTCTGCTCATCCTTGACTCCTTTCCCCTACTTTCCCTCCCCTAATTTTCGGTCACTACTCTACATCTTCTCCCCTCATTCTCCATAATTTCCTCTACTTACCTCTACTTTAATTTTTCCTCATTTCCCGTACTTCCCCTCCCTTCATTTTCCCTCACTTCTTCTACTTTCCCTCCCCACATTTCCTCCAACTACCTCTACTCTCTCTTCCTTCATTTTCCCCACATGCCCTTCTCTCGATTCCCCTTCTTCCTCTCGCATCATCTCATATAATTTTCTCTTTCTTTCTTCCCTCATTTCTTCTCACTTTCCCTACTATCCCTAACTTTATATTACCTCAATTCTCCTACTATCTTCTCCTTGTGTCCCCTACTTCACCTTCCTCCATTTTCTCTGGCTTTACCTACTTCCCCTTCACTCATTTTCTTTCATTTTCTTCACTTTTCGGCCCCTAATACAGCTCACTTCTTTACCCCTCATCTTCTCTTATTTTTTTTCTTCATCTTCCGTCATTTTCCTCACTTTCTCTACTTCAGCTCCCCTTATTTTCTCTCACTTTCCCTACTGTCTCTCATCTCATTTCGCCTACTTCCCATCTGCTCATTGGCTTTCACATTCCTTACTTGCCTTACTCTTCCTGCGCTATTTTTTCCGCACTTCCTCACCTCTTATTCTTTTTCTCTTTCTCTCATCTTAGCTCCTCTGAATTTCCTTCTTTCTGATTCCTCATTTCATATCATTCCCTCTAGTTTCCTTCCCCTTATTTTCCCTGACTTCTCCTAATTTACCTGACATTACTTTTCCTCACTTTCTCTGCTCAATTTCCCCTCATTTCCACTACTGCCCCTCCCCTAATTTACGGTCAATACTCTACATCTTTTCCCCTCATTTCCCATAATTCCTCTGCTTACGTCCACTTTCATTTTTCCTCATTTCCCGTAAATCGCCTCCCTTCACTTTCCCTCACTTCTTCTACTTTCCCTACCCTCATTTCCTCCCACTACCTCTACTTTCTGTCCCCTTTTTTCCTAACATTCTCTCTTCTCGATTCCCCTTCTTCCCCTCCCCTTATTTCATATAATTTCCTCTACCCTTTTCCCTCATTTCTTCTCACTTTCCCTACTTGCCCTATCTTTATATTACCTCACTTCTATTTATCTTCTCCTTGTGTCCCCTACTTTACCGTCCTTCATTTTCCCTGGCCCTTACTACTCCCCCTTCGGTCATTTCCTTCCATTTTCTTCACTTCCCTCCTTTGATTCTCTTTAATTCTACACCCCTCATTTTCCGCTATTTCCCTAATTCATCTTCCGTCGTTTTCGTCACTTGCTACACTTTACCTCCCGTCATTTCCTCTCACTTTCCTTACTCTCTCTCCTCTTATTGGGCCTACTTCCCCTCCGCTCATTTCTTCTCACTTTCCTAACTTTCCTTACTTTTCCTCCCTAATTTTTCCGCATTTCCTCATCTCTCTCACTTTTTCACTCTTCTTATTTTCTTCACTTTCCCTCTTATTATTAACTCTCAATCTCCCTTCTCTCTCGTTCCTCATTTTATATCATTCCCTCTAGTTACCTCCCCCTGGTTTTCCCTAATGCACTAAACTTTACTTCCTCTCACTTTCTCTGCTCATCCTCCCCTCATTTCTCCTATTTTCCCTCACCTCATTTTCCCTACTTCTCCACGGCCCATTTCCTCTTGCTTCCCTAACTTTCCCTGATTTCTCTCCTCTCATTTGCATGCACTTTCCCACTTTTTATTTCCCCTCACTTCCCCTTCCCTTATCTCCTATCATTTCCACTACATTCCCTCTCTTTATTTCCCCTCACTCCCTCTACTTTCTTTCTCCTCATTTCCCCTACTTTCCCTACCTTTACTTCCCCTTTCTCCCCTCCCCTTATTTCCTCTCACTTTCCCTCCTTGAAAAGAGAAAAAATATCGTCAAGTTTTTATTTTTTCCCCTTCTAATACTCTACCAATGGATAGAATCGGAAGACTAGTCATCTGAACGACTAAAAACTGGCCTGGATTTCGAAGAGTTATAGCACCATCCAGGACATAATCGCGCAAAAAAATCATTATTTAATGTGTATCAATATACTAAAATTATTTTTTTCTGTGCTAATTTTCGCAAAATGCTTTTTCTATAATCGCAAAAAATTTATAAGTATAATTCACGATAGCTTACTCATTATGGGCCTATGTCTTTCCGATAATATTAATTAATAAATTATAAAATAATTATTGAAAAACTAGATTCAAAATTTGTTTGAAAGTGTCCAACAAACTTATAATTCCAAACAGCAAAACATTGAGAAATGTCAAGAGCAACAACAAACATCTAAAAATAAGTGTCTTAAATGCATACTTCCGATTACGCAAAACCGAACGCACTATGCATCGCAATTCGAATCTCTCATTAATATGCACGAATGATCGATCGACAATCTATACGCGGAACTCTTAAATCCGTCTCAGGGATCATCCATAAATTACGTAAGGGATTTTTCTAACATTATTTTAGTTATTGAGTTATTTCCTTCCCCTCATTTCCCCTACTTCCCTACTTTCACTTCCCCTATTTCCTCTCACTTTGCCTCACTGAAAAGAGAGATTATGAAAATATTAATGTATTTAACGACTTTTCTTTTTTCTAGAGATACGTGATGAGAATTTTTTCCTTAAAGTCGAAGGAGCTTTAACAAAAGAGAATTCACAATTATCAAATTACAGTTGTCTATGCTTCAAGGTTTAATTTTTGAAAGGCCTTTGCACAAATGTTGTGTGTTAAAAAATTATATTTTTCGGCAGAAAAGTGGACCTATTATTTTTAAATTGAACTATTTGGTAGAAAATCAATTCTAATAGTCGTCTTTCTGGTTATATTCAACAGTTTTCTTTATTTGAAAACACTTTTTAGTTAATAATTTACCTAATATATTTTTTGTTGGAAACTGATATTTTCTATTTAAAAATTGAACTTCTATGTAGAGAATTTATCTCGTTGGTTTCAAAATTCAATAATTTGTTATGAAATTCAATTATTTCGTAGAAAATTCAACTGTTTTATAGAATTCATCTTTTTCAGTTGAACATTTTGTTATCTGGTTCAGAATTTAATTTTTTTCATATGTAACACTTTTGTTAAATTTGTCCGTTTTGATTCAATATTAAATATTTTGTTTGAAATTCTTTTTTCTGTTTTTGCTGAAAATTTGGCTTTTCAGGTCAAAATTAATCTATGTGGTTGAAAATTTAACTATTTATTTAAAAATTTATATTTTTAGCTGCAAATTCAATTATTCGGTTAAAAATTCATGTAATGTCTTAAAAAATGTCTTTTTGGTAGAAAATTAAACATGTTTGTTTAAAATTAAACTATTTGATAGAAGATTCTTGGTTTACATATCACCTATTACATTTTTTGTTAAAAATTGATATTTTCAGCTTAAAAATTGAACTGTTCATCAATTATTTTGTAGAAAATCAAACTGTTTTTTATAGAATTCATCTTTTTCAGATAAAATTTTGATGTCAGGTTCAAAATTCAATTAATTTTTTGGAATGCATTTGAAATATTTTACAACTTGGAAGCATTTCCGAAACCTAATCAAATATTTTTTTTAATCCTTCCAAATTTCTATAGGTCCTAAATATCTTTTGAAAAGGCTCGTATTTTCTATATTTTTTCTTCCGTAAATTGAAAAAAATTAATCTTCTCGATTCTTTTTTAAAAAATCTGAAATATTCAAAAATCTTTTCCAATTTTATCAATAATCAATATCAATTTTTGTGACGAACAAAAATATTTAAAAAGCATTCAGTGTTACATCATTTATTGAAAAATAATTCCTTTGGTTAAAAATTGAACTGTCATGATAAAAATTCGTTTTTTTTCTCTGTTGAAAAAAGTTAATTTTTTATTCTAAAAATAATATTATACCATTGAGCTATTATATCTCTTTCGGGCTGAATATAGAGTTAAAATTTTTAATTTTTGTTGAAAATGTATCTTTTTTTGTTGAAAATTCATGTATTTTGTTGAAAATTTATCTTTTTTGCTAGATTTTGTTTGTTTAAAAATTAATTTTTTAAATAGAAATTTAACTACTCCGTGTTTGGTTTAAATTTTTTTTTTTTTTAAATTCAACTGGTTGAAAATTCCTGCATTTTGCCGAAATATTTGAATTTTCAACATAATAATTGAGTTATCCACAAAATCATTGAATTTTCAACCTAAAAACATAAATTTCCAACCTAAAACATGATTTTTCAACAACAAGTGCAGTGGTTGATATTTCAACCAGAAAAATATAAAAATTCGTTTGAAAAATGATTTTCAAAACCACAAAGATGATTTTTTTTTTAATAAAGATTTTTCAATTAGGAAAACTTGTATAGTTTGTATAGTTTGACCGCAACATGGAACTTTTTATTTTTCATTATTTTTTTGCGCGATGAAAATTTGAATTTCCGATTTTTCAAGAAAATTGGGAAAAGTCTCATAACAATATTGTAGGGTGTTCTAAAAGAATTTTTTTTCTTTCTGTCTCTTTTTCATAACGTGCGTTGTTTGGCTTAAAATGTTCATTTTCGTTTTTTTTTTTTTTTTAATTTTGTAAATGCTATAATTATAATTTTAAACTTTCGCCAAGAACAGATTAAAGCTTAATTATTTAACATTAAAATATGAGTTTCAAACAAGAAGTCATTTTTTTACGAATATATTGATTTTTTAACCCAAAAAGACAAATTTCAACAAAAAAGTTGAATTTTTAACAAAAAAGGTTGACTTTTCAACCAAACTATTGAATCTGCTGCCAAATAGTTGTATTGCTGACCAAGAAAAATGAAATTTCTACTAAAACAGATAAATTTTTTAATCAAGTAAACCAATTTTCAAATAAATAGTTGAATTTTCATCCAAAAAATATTAAAAATGTCTTTTCAACACCAAAATACAAATTCTAAACAGCAAGTTAATTTTCGATGAAATAGTTAAATTTTTAAGCAAGCAGAATGACTTTTTAACAAAACTGTCAAATTTTCAAAAAATTATTATAATAAATTTTATAGCTGAAAAGACAATCTTCAAAAGAAAGAATTTGCAAAAAAAAAGTCATGCAAATATAAATAGAAGGCAAATCAATTACTAACAAGAATATTATTTCAGGGTTACTGCAAAAGTTTATTTTAAAAATTCCCTAATTTTCCCCTGAATAATTCTTTATTTTCCCTGAAAATTAATAAATAAATACCAAAATCTCAGACTAGCAGCATTTTTAACCTAGAATTTTTTATAAACGGACATCTATTTAAAGTTATAGAAATTCTCTGACTTTTGCAAAACTTAGTGATTTCATTGAAAATTCAAGTATCTTTGAGAAAAATTCACTTTTTGTTTAAAACTCGTATTTGAATGTTGAAAAGTCCGATTAAAATCTTTTTTGTATGAAAATTCAATCTTTTTCGAATTTGTCTTTTCTATTTAAAAATTAATCTTTTTTTGTAGAACTTTCATCTTTCTTTGATAAAAATGCAACGGTTTGTTTGGAAATTAATCTTGTTCTGCTCAAGCGACTTTGTTGAGAAATCATTTTTTCGTTGAAGATTTATTATTTTTAGTTGAAAATTCTGTCTGTCTATCTGTGTGTCTGCCTGTCTGTTTGTCTGTCTGTTTGTATGTCTGTCTGTTTCATTGTATGTATGTTTTTATGTATGTTTGTATATCTGTTTGTCTGTATGTATGTATGTATGTTTGTTTGTCTGCTTGATTGTATGTCTGTTTGTATGTTTGTGTGTATGATTCTATGTCTGTTTTTCTGTCTATCTGCATGTATGTTTGATTGTATGTCTGTTTGTCTGTATGTTTGTACGTATATCTGTTTGATTGTATGTATTATTGTATGTCTGTTTGCATGTCTGTTTGTCTGTCTGTCTGTTTGTATGTCTGTCTGTTAGTCTTCAGATTTTTATTTGGTTAGCACGACCATTAATTATTATATACCAAAATCTCAAACTTGTGACATTTTTAACCTAGAATCTTTTATAAACGGAAAACTATTTAAATTTATAGAAATTCTCTGACTTTTGCAAGATTAATTTTCTAAATCCCTGAATTTTTCCTGACTTCTATACAATTACTTTGAGTTATTTGTTTCATTCGCAAATTTTCAAAAATTACGTACATGAATGTGCCCCCCCCCCCTTCCGTAACATATCGTAACAACATCTCTCGACCCCTCCCCTTCCCCTTCAACTGTTACGTAATTTAAATACGGTCCCTTATTATGAAATCAGGTTCATGCCTCCTCCTTCAACCGTCTTATCACTCAAGCTCAAGGTCGCCTCCATTGTTCGACACAAGGTCGATAGGCGCCGCCTTGTTCGCTCTATCACTGTAAATTTTCCGCGGAAGCGGTAGTCCTATCAGTCGCTTCAGCACGTCAGCCGATTACACATTCCATCAGATCATTACTCTCATAACCCTCCTAATTGTCACACCGAAACCCCAACAATGCGCTATTGCGCTCTTCTAATCATTGGGCTAACTCTCCTCGCCTGGAGAACCCAGGCGAAGATTTTGACCCAGTGCCAGGCCGTCGAGGCACTCATCAAAGGTGGCATCTCCAGGACATTCATCAGCAATTTCGTCTGTGTCATGCAAACCGAGAGTGGACTCAATACCCGACTAGTAACTGGTCCAAAGGCACAATCCAGCTATTCCTACGGTGTCTTCCAGATCAACAGTGCCAAATGGTGTCTCAGAGGTCGAGTGGGTGGACTTTGCAACCAAAAATGTGAGGACTTTGCTGATGACAACATCCAGGATGACATCAAGTGTGCGAAAAAAATTCAGGAAATGGAGGGGTTCAAACATTGGGAGGGCTGGATGAAGAAGTGTAAGAACAAACCGCTTCCCAACATTTCTGGCTGCAAACGACGCAGGCGATCAGCAGGACAATGTTCTCCAGGAAAAGTTTTCTGTGCTAACTGATAGCGGAGGACACTTTTAAAGTTTTTGCATCATCGTGAGATTATTGAGAGATTTTTTATTGTTTTAAATTTTTATTCATAAGAAGCGTATACCAAAAACAAACCCTTCTGATGACATCAGGCACCAGGAGTGTGGAAATAAAAATAGCTGATTTTTTTCTCACTTTTGCCAACTTGTTGTTGGGACAGGATGAGAAATTATCTTTATCTTCAGACAGAGGATCTTCCCGGCTCTGTCATAATTTCGGATTGTGAATAAAAGTGAAAGCGTCCGTGGGATCGGAGGGGCTGGCGTAACTGTTCTTCCTTGTACTGTATCCTTAGAAATTTTCATCAAATCCTGAGAAATATTACGTTTACAGTAATTTTCAGATACGTAATATAAATTTGTAATCAGATGAGAAATCGTTTAGTCTTGCCACTTTTATAAATGCTATTTAATGAAGAATTTTAATTCTGGGCGTTCATATCTGAAAGAGAAAATTGAAATTGTAAATGATGCTTTAATAATAAAAGCAAAAATACTGTTCTTAAATTCTTGACCACATTTTTTAAATTTTATTTCCGAAGTCTTTCTACATATTAGTGATAATATAGATAAATGTTGATTGCAAATGATTCTTTAATATTCTTATCGTGAAAAAATATTACCGGCGTCGACGTCTGAAAGAGCGTAAAATGATTTATGTTTTATTTTAAAGTATTAATTTCAACCTTGTTTTTAATTTTACAGGTTAAAAAAATGAGGAAACTTTGAATCATTCAAAAAGCTATTACTATGTTTTAGAAGTTTTGAAATTACTTGAAAATAAATTGAAAAAAAAAGTTGATTTTTGAGGATTTCGAAATAAAAGAAGCTTTTTAAGGTCTTGATGGGTTCCAAAAGAATAAAAACATTTCCTTAAGATTTCTGGGAAATTTCTCAATGATTTTCAATTTTGAAAGAAAAAATTTATGTAGAAATTGAACAAATGATTTCCTGAAATTTCGAAGAAAAATGTTGAAGATTTTAAAACACAAATTTTCAATTTCGGAAGATTACATTTTTTTTTAATCCGAGTAAATTTAAAAGCTTCAACCAAAATTCGGGTCAGTTTATACGAAATCTGAAAATTTTTACAAGATTCAAAAATAATTTGAATCTTGAAAAGATTTTATATAATTTACAACAAAAGAATAGAATTTTGAAGATTTCGAAAAAAGTAGGTTTTTAAGATTTTTGAAACGTTTCCAGAGAATAGAGAAATTTTCTTCAGTTTCCTAGGAAAATTTCCAATGCTTTTTTTGTCTTAAAAAAATTAATTTAAAAAAAAATTGGAAAAGATTTCAAAACATTTCGGATGATTTTCTAAAATTTGAAAGAATGAATGAAAAATTAATTTTCGAAGAATATCTAAAAAGATTTCTAACGATTCCTAGCATATTCGAAAAAGAGTCTAGAAAATTTTAAGGAAATTTTTTTGTTGCAATGAAAATTTTGTTATTTTAAATTACCTTCTTCATTTCAAAGTTATTTTTTGTTTGCAAATAAACAAATTGTATTGAAGAAACAGTTTCTTAAATCCTTAAAAAATAGTCTTATTTTTTGCCAAAAAAGATTAAATTTCCAGCGAATAAATGAATTTTCAAACCACAAAGACGAATTTTTAACGAAAAAGTTGAATTTTCAACCAAAAAATATTTTTCAAAAAAGAAAAAAAATGTATCCTAATAATTCTTAAATTTTTGAGCCGTAGAGATTATTATTATACAAAACAGTTGAATTTGCAAGATAAAAAATAACTTTCAAACATAAATGGAATAGTTTAATTTTCAGTTAAAAAATTAATTTTGAACAAAAGCAATACATTTCTCAACAATTTCTTAATTTGAATCCATGGAATATTTCAGGTGTTAAAAAATTTCCATTGATCCAAAGAAATGTCTTTTGATTCAAAGAAATTTCTTTGGTTTAACAAAATTGTTTTTTATTTCAATGAAAATTTGTATTTAACTAAAAATCTTTTTCTTGATTTTGAAGTTATTTTTGTGTATAAATGAAAAAAAAAATGTATGGAAACAGTTTTTTTAATTCATAAAATAGTTGCATTCTAGCAAAAAATATGAAAATACCACAAATTGAAAAAAAAATAACTTTTGTACGGGAAAAAAATTAATTTTGAAGAAAAGTTGAGTTTCCAACAAAAACGGATTTCCCAATAAAAAAAGAAAATTAAACTCAACCAAATTGTCGAATTTTCAAGCCCAAAAGGCAAATTTTGTACAAAACACTTAAATTTGCAACGAAAAAGTTATCTTTTAACCAAATAGTTGAATTTTCAACCAAAAATGGAATCGCTCAATTTTCAGTTATAAAAATCAATTTTCAACGAAAAAAATTAATTTTTCATAACTGTTTAACATTCAGTATAAGCAAAAAAATTAATTTTCAACCAAGAAATTAATTTTTTAACACTTCATAACTCTCTCTAAATTTGAATCAGTGGAATTTTTTAGATTAAAAAGGTTCCTTTGATCCAAGGAAATTGTTTTTTGATTTAAAGAAATGTCCTTAGTTCTAAGAAATGGTTTTTTGTTTCAATGGGAATTATTCTTCAACTTAAAATTAATTTCTTTTTTGAAATTGATTTTTATTTGTAATTCTTAACTAATAGTTGCATTTTTAACCAAAAAAGATTGAATTTCTAGTTCCTAAATTTCTAGATGAATTTTCAAACCAAAAAGACGAATTTGAACAGAAAGTTCAATTTACAAAAAAAAAAACAGGTGGTTCAATTAGGAAAGAAAAAAAATATTAAATAATTGTTAATTTCT
>CAKNXH010067686.1:10725-21118 GCA_932178445.1 Andricus quercusramuli
AACATAAATGGAATAGTTTAATTTTCAGTTAAAAAATTAATTTTGAAGAAGAACAATCAATTTCTCAACACTTTCTTAATTTGAATCCATGGAATATTTCAGGAGTTAAAAAATTTCAATTGATCCAAAGAAATGTCTTTTAATTCAAAGAAATTTCTTTGGTTTAACAAAATTGTTTTTTATTTCAATGAAAATTTGTTTTTAACTAAAAATGTTTTTCTTAATTTTGAAGTTATTTTTGTTCATAAATGAACAAAAAATTTTATGGAAACAGTTTTTTTAATTCATAAAAAATAGTTGCATTCTAGCCAAAAATATGAAAATACTACAAATTGAAAAAAAAAATTAACTTTCGTACGGAAAAAAAAAATTAATTTTGAAGAAAAGTTGAGTTTCCAACAAAAATGGATTTCCCAATATAAAAAGAGAATCAAATTCAACCAAATTGTCGAATTTTTGAACCAAAAAGACGAATTTGAACAAAAAGTTCAATTTACAACAAAAACAGATGTTTCAATTTAGATAGAAAAAAAATATAAACTAATTGTTAATTTCTGAGCCAAAAAGACGATTTTGATACAAGAAATTTAAATGGTACACAAAAAAGTTAACTTTCAACCAAATAGTTGAACCTTTAACTAAAAGAGTTAAATTTTTAACCAAAAATGAAATTGTGCAATTTTCACTTTATGAAAGTTAGTTTTTAACAAACAGAAAAAAAAGAAATTTTTTCCACTGTTTTTCACTCTCTTAATTTGAATGACTGAAACGTTTTAGAAATTAAAAAAAAAAATTCCATCCTAAAAAAAAATTTTTTAGTATCTAAAGATAGTATCTCTCTTAATTTGAATCAGTGAAATATTTCGATTGAAAAAAAAGTGTCTTTGATCCGAAAAAATGTCTTCTGTTTCATAAAATTTTTCTAGTTCCAAGAAATGGTTTTTTGTTTCAATGAAAATTATTCTTCAAGTAAGAATGAATTTCTTCATTTTAAATTGATTTTTGATTATAAGAAAAAAACATTTGTTAAAGAATTGTTTTCTTCAATTCTTTAGAAAGTAGTAAAGTTTTAACCGCAAATGATGACATTTGTACCAACCAGATGAATTTTCAAACCAAAAAGACGAATTTGAAAAAAATGAATTTTCAACAAAAACAGTTTCGTTCACTTAAGGAAGAAAAAAAGCCGCCAAGTTGTTGAATTTGCAAGACGAAAAGATCAGTTTCATACAAAACAGTTGATTTTTCTACAAAAAAGTTAACTTTCAATCAACTGGTTAAATCTTCAAAAAAAAAAAAATTTTAACAAAAAATAGAATAGTTTATTTTCAATAGTTTGAAAAAAAATTAAAATCATGGTAATAATAATAAATTAATTATAACAAATAACAATAATATCATTTTTGAGACCTCCTGAGACAGAAAAACAATTTTTACGAAGGTGTCTGTCTGTCTGTATGTATGTATGTATGTATGTATGTATGTATGTATGTATGTAATGTATGTATGTATATGTATGCATGTCTGTATGTTTGTGTGTGTATGTATGTATGTATGTATGTATGTATGTCTGTATGTCTGTCTGTTTGCCTGTCTGTAGTATCGTGTAAGCACGATAACTTTCGACAGATTGATCAGATTGGATTGTGCTTTGGCACACTTTTTATGGCCTGAAAAGAAAGAACGACTTTGTTAACTAACTATTTCGAATGAAAATTCAAAAAGTGAGCACATTTTGAAAATTTTTGAGACCACTTTTTTTGAAGATTTGAAAATTCTATGTAGGGTTATAAGTAGTACACAAAAAGAGAAACAAAATATCCTAATGACTTTTTCTGATAAAAAAAAATTACTGGAGTTATAGCATTTTCAAAATTGAAAAAACAAACGAAAATGAACATTTTAAGCCGATAAACGCGCGATATGAAAAAAAGTCAAGAGGAGAAAAACGTTGCTTTTTGAACACCTTACAATATTTTCATAACAACTTTTTGAATTTAAAAAAAAATCACAAATTCAAAATTCAAATGCAAAAGAGCATAAACGCCAACATTTTTTTTGGATAATTTTTTTCCAACAAATTTTTTTGTTCACAAAAATTTTGTTTCAAAAATTTTTGTTCTAACATTTTTTTCAAACATTTTTCTTCACAACATTTTTTTCAAACAATTTTTTCCCTCACAATTTTTGTTCAGACATTTTTATCCACAAAATTTTTTTTCAAAATGATTCTTTCACAACATTTTTTTTCCAATTTTTTGTCACAAAACTTTTTTTCATACATTTTTTGCATAAAATTTTTTCTTACCATTCCCCCCAACCCCCAAATTTTTTTCACAAATTTTTTGCACAACGTTTTTTTTTCAAACTTTTGAAAAAAAATTTCTTTCGAACATTTTTTTCATTTCTCTTTTTGAACTTTCTTTACTCCACTTTATGCAATATAAAATTGTAACAATGCAAGGTATGAAAACAGATGAATCAACAAAAATTGTGCATGCAAAAAAGATTCACAAGCTTGTAATCAATTTTTGTTGTAAGAATATAATCCAAATGAAAAAAATTACCTTTTTTTAAAAAACGGACAAGCTAAAATAACATTTTAACTAATAAAATTTGTCGCCTAAATTATGTCATTATTCTTCATTTGAAATCAAATACAAATTTAGTAAGTCGTATATGGAGAACATATATTTGTTTTTATTTAAAAATGGAAAAACTTTATTAAAGAAACGTTTTTTTCTTAAATTCAAGACAAATATTTTTATGAGAGGACGATAAAGTTTGAATTAATGTTGCGTGTGTGTGCGCTGTACTCGTCTCATGTTTTCCGAATGCCGGAAGTAAGCGTACCTCGTCTTCACTTACATCAGCGTGAAACCTGCCGGACCTTTAACAAAATACTTGGACGAAAAAGTCGCCACCGGATTATCAGTGAAAGTAACCCTGCTGGGTCAGTGTGCACGTAATTGAGATACTTATTTGGTATTTGTGTGAATGCACATACCACATTGCGTATATGTATGTGCCAACTTCTTCAGCATCGCATCCAATTTATTTGCTTCAGTGAAAGCATTTTAACACTAATTTATTTTTATAACCATTTATTTCCATGAGAGCACTTTTAAGGACACTCCCAGCTTTAATTTACATATTGCATGAATAAAAATAATGAGGAGTCAAATTTCCTTCCGAGAGGTATCAATAATCTTGACCCTAAAAAATGAGTGCTTCAAAATTTTTATTTAATTTTATAAATTTGTCGATCATGGTACTTTATTAGTGGCTGATAAGTAAGTCATTTTAAGCTTGGAAGGCCACTTTTTATCTTGCAATCTGTCGAGTGGAGCACCTGATCAAATAATTTTGGCGGTACACTCAGAAAAAAAAATTTCTTGATCAGAAAAAAAACTTTTTTCTTAGATTTTGATGATGGTTGTTTCAAAAAAATATTTGATTGAGCAAACTAAACTTTTTTGTTGCACCAACCAAAATACTTCAGCTAAGTGCTAAAAAAAAATGTTCTTAAAGATTACTTATTCAATAATTTTAATTTACTAAATTTATTTATTAACAATTTTTGAATAATTTAATACCATGACATAATAAATTTTTATCTAAATTTATATTGTTAATCGATTAATTTAATTTATATTGATATAATATCTATGTTATCATAAATAATTTATCAATCAATTACTTCAAATTTAAGAATCAAATTATTTTAACAATTCCAATCCTGCAATCCGGTATACCTTGTAATCCCCCCTAACGAAAACATAATATGGGAAGTTATATTTTTTTCATCTAATTTTAATTTAATTTTGTTTTCAATATAAATTAATTTAATTCAATTTTTAATTCAATATAATCATTTAAATTTAAATTAATTTGAATGACATTATAATGAAATTGAATGAATAATAAAATGAAATAATGTAAATGGAATGAATTAATAAAATGAAATGAAATTATAATTATAAAACTATAATGATTCGTCTATAAAGAATTTTTTTTCGCGAAAAATTTGAATCCTTTTAAAAAATATTTAGAAGTTTTAATAAAATTTCAAAAATCATTTAAAATTGGAAAAGATTTCCTGAAAATTATTTCCTGAAATTTCGAAGAAGTACGCAGATGATTTTAAAGTAAAAATTTTCAATTTTTCAGGTCTACAAATTTCTCGAAAAAACTCGTGTAACTTTGGACGAGATTTAGAACTTTTGAAAAGATCCGAATATAATTTAAAATTTGAAGAGATTTCATAAAATTTAAAACCAATTATGGATTTTTACTGACTTCGTAAAAAAAACCTTTTTTTGAAATTTGAAACGTTTCAAGAAAATAAACAAATATTTTTAAGATTTCTGGGAACATTTCCAATAATTTTTTACTTTAGGAAATAAATTTTATGAGAAAATTGAAAAGATTTAAAATGATTTCCTCAAATACTAAAGAAGAATGATAAATATTTTGAAAAAAAATTTCAATTTTGCAAGATTACAGAATTTTTAAAAAATCGAGTAATTTTAAGAGATAATGAGAAGTAAAAAATTTTTAATAATTTCAAAATTACATAAATCTCATATAAAATGAAGATTTTTATATATTTCCAATAAAAAAAGAAGCTTTCAGACAAGTTTCTATTTTGAATAACTAATTTAAAAAAAAAAATTTTAATTCATTTATTTATAGTAGGATTTCGAGGAATTTTAAGGATTTTCAAGGAATTCCAGATAATTTCCATGGATGTTAAGCGACTTCATCACATTAAAAAAAAATTTCACAGCACTTTAAAGATTTTTCTAAACTTTCCGAGGCATTTTAAGGAATTTATAAGGATTTCAAGAGATTTAAATAATTTCAAGGTATTGCAAAAAATTATTTGTAGAATTGCCAAAGATTTCAAGATATTCCTAATGAATTTTTAAAAATATAGTAAAATTAAATTTTGCACGATTTAAAATTTCCAAGAAATTTTAAAGTATTTCAAGGAATTTCACAAGATTAAAGGATTTCAATGATTTATAGAAATTTAAACAATTTTCCTTAAAGATCTTTGATGAATAGGTTTAATTTAATTTCAATTCCAGAGAATTTCCATGAATTTTAAGCGATTTTGTCAGATAAAATTTTTTCGGAATTTTAAAGATTTCCAAACTTTTCCAGGCATTTTAAGGAATTCAAAAGTATTTCAAAAGAATTAAACGTTTTTAAGGGATTTCAAAGAATTTTTTTAGGATTTTCAAAGATTCCAAAATATTTCTAGTGAAATTTTAAATATAGATTAAATTTAATAGTTTAATTTAATTTCAATTCCAGAGAATTTCCATGAATTTTAAGAGATTTCGTCAGATAAAAATTCCCATACTTTTCCAGGCATTTTGAGGAATTCAACAGGATTTCGAGAAATTCAAACAATTTCAAAGGATTTCAAAAAAATGTGTGTAGGATTTTCAAAGATTTCAAGATATTTCTAGTGAATTCCAGGGATTTGAAAGATTTCCAAACTTTTCCAGGCATTCTGAGGAATTAAAAAGGATTTCTAGTGATCGAAACGATTTCAAGGGATTTCAAAGTATTTCAAAAAATTTCACAAGATTAAAAGATTTTAAAGATTTTTAGAGATTTGAACTTTTTTTTTAACGATCGTTAATTAATAAGTTTAAATTAATTTTAATTTCGGAGAATTTTCATGAATTTAGAGCGATTTTGTCAGATGAAAATTTTCAAACTTTTCCAGGCATTTTAAGGAATTCAAGAGAATACCAAAAGATTTAAAAAACTTCAAGGGAATTCAAAAAAAATGTTATAGTATTTCCAAAGATTTAAAAATATTTATAGTGAACTTTTAAGAATAAATTATATTAAATTTTGCGCGATTTTGCGCGATTTCAAAGATTTCAAGGGATTTTAAGGTATTTGAAGCGATTTAAAAGATTATGAAATTTCAAAGGTTTATAAAGATTTGTACGTTTTTCTATAGATAAAAAAAATGAATAAATTTGATTTAATTTGAATTCCAGAGAATTTCCATAAATTTTAAGCAATTTCGTCAGATAAAAATGTCCAGACTTTTCCAGGTATTCGAGGGAATTCAAAAGGATTTCAAAAGATTAAAAAAATTTCAAAGGAATTCGTAGAATTTTGTAAAATTTCCAAAGATTTCAATATATTTCTAGTGAACCTGGGAAAATTATTTTAATTTGATTTTATGCGATTTTGCGTGATTTTAAAGATTGTAAGAAATTTTTAAATATTTTAAGGAATTTCACAAGAATAGAGGATTTCAACAATGTATGGAGATTCAATCGTTTTTCTTTAGAGAATTCCAATGAATAGGTTTAATTTAATTTAAAGTCCAGAGAATTTCCATTAATTGGCTTTAAATGAAGAAAATCCTTAAAAATTAAAAAACCCCTTTCTTTGGAACAAAAAACCATTTATTTGAAATAAATTGAAAATTGATCCATTTTATTTTGAGCTGAAAATTGATATTTTGTAGTTAATAATTCAACTCTTTTTTGTTGAAAATTCAATTGTTTTGCACAAAAATCGTCTTTTCGCCTCGAAAATTAAAAAAGTTGCTTCAACTTGCTTTTCTTCTTAATTGAAAAATCAGTGTTGTCGAAATTTTTTTTCAAATCGTATTTTTGGTTTAAAAATTCATGTTTGATACAAATTTAGTACTAAATTATTTTAAATTACAGAAAAATTGTTATTGGTACAAAACATATTTAAAAAAAGTTAAAATTGAATTATTCCATTTTTGGTTGAAAGTTACCTTTTTTTTTTGGAAAATTAAACTATTTGGTTGAATTTGCTTTCCTTTCATGATTTGAAAACTCAGTTTTGTTGACAATTTATTCATTTATTTAAATTCATTCTGTCGGTTTGAAAGTTTATCTGGTTGAAAATTCATCTTTCATATTTAAAATGCAACTATTTTTTGAGAATTGAAAAATCCGTTTCTTGGAAAAAAAAATTTTCATTTATGAAGAAAAATAAATGTTTTATAGAAAAAAAATCATTTTTAATTAGAGAAGAATTTTCATTGGAACAAAAAAACTATTCATTTGAAACTAACTGAAAATTGGTCTATTCCACTTTTTGTTGAAAAGTGATATTTTTTATTCAAGAATTCAACTATTTCATGAAAAGTTAACTTTTTTTGTAGAAAATTCCACTGTTTTGTACAAAATTCGTCTTTTTCGCTTGAAAATGTAAACATTTGTTTTTTTTTCCTGATTAAAAATTCTACATTTTTGTTAAAAAGTCGTCTTTTTGATTTTGGAAATTCATCTATTTGGTAGAAATTTCTTTTTTTTTGTTGTTGTAAAATATGCAACTAATTAAAATCAAAAGAGTGTTAAAGTGTTGGGACAAAAAAACATTTTTTTAAATTAATTTTTATTTTGTTTATTCAAAAAAATCAGAAAATATTGTGAGGGTCATTGAAAAAAATAATAATAATAAGGAAGTATTTTCTTTTTTCAATTATTATTTAATGTTTAGTAATGAAATTCTGCCGTAGTTTTAATATTTTTAAAATTTAACTATTTGAAATCACTGCTTTCGATATTTACTACTCTCAAAGTCGCATATTATAACAAATTATTGAAATCCAAAATTTTGGCATTCAAAAATTTTATTTTAATTGCGTTTGGAATTTAATAATTCCAAACTTTAAGCAAATAAAATTCAAGAAATCGTAATTCACAATCAAGCCGATATTAAATTTGTTAGTTTGGCAGTCTTTAAATAAAAAATGTTTAAATTGTACAAAATCAAATTTGAACTTTTAAATGTACTTTTAAATCTTCTGTTTTTTTTTTTATTTAAAAAAATCTAAATTTGGAAATATCAAAAAAGTTTCATATTGGTTCAGATAGTATTGCAAATTGTCTAGATCTACAGCTTTGTTTAGTGAACAATAATAAAAAAATTAAAATTCCCACGAAAATGTCTGCACACTTTTTTGGAAAAAGTTGAATATATCAAACCTGAAATTTCTTCAGCTTGAGCCAAAGAAACATTTTATGATTTTTCTATCATGAGAATTTTTTTTTTCGTAGTGTTTGAAACGTTCAAAAATCGCAAAAAAAAATGTAAGATCCTAAAATTCCTGAATCGTAAAAACAATTCTTCCCGGAAAGACAAAATTTTAGTATATTTTTTGGCTCAAACTGAAAAAATTGCGGGAGCAACATTTTTCAAAAAATTTTATTTGAATAAATAGGAAGATTGAGAAACAACAGGAACAGTTTTTTTAATTAAAAAAATTTGTATTTTTAAATTAAAAAAATGAATAGTTGAAGTTTAGAAAAATTGTATTTGTTTGCTTGCTGATTTTAAAGTTTACAATTTTTGTAAACATTCTGCTCGTAGGCATAATTTTTTTAAAACCTTTCCGGATATATTTTTTGACGTAATATGGACTATTTATTCACACACAGTAATTATTATCTAACAACGCCCAAAAAATATTGCGTCTCAAATCACAACAGGAAACTGATGCAGAATGAATTTCCGCTGATTTAAATTTAGAGTAGCAATATCATGAATCTCTTCCTGTTTATTAAAAAATTATCTAAAATTTGGTATCACTAAAAAAACTACTTCCTATTATTTTTTTGTCTCTCGTAATTTTTAAATTAAAGTATCAAATAATACAAAAAAATTGTATTCAATAGTATCTTTTATGAAAAATAATAGCAAGGAAAAGAAAAGACAACATTTTTAATAAATAATGAAAATTGATATCTCAACTTTCGAATTAATTTATAATATCCTTGAATAGACATTCAAGCTGTTGCATTTTTGTTCAAAAATATATATTTGCAACGGAAAAAATGACATAACCTAAAGTTGTTCAAAATTGTAAGAATCATGTTTGATTTCGAATGGTTTTTGTTTGAAATAATAACTTTTTACGATTTACATAATTTCAAATGAATCATTTATCTCGGAAATAATAACTTTTCACGTTTTACAGGTGAACAAAATTGTTTGAACAAAAAATAATTGTTTAAACAACTCAAAATTAGTTAGAGAATACTTTAAAACTTGTCACATATCGAATAAAAATAATTCATGTGGAAAAAGCAACGATATTTTAATCAAAACAATAATTATTTCATTTTGTGTAGGATCCACTTTGTGTAGAAAATATTTCCATCACTGTCTTAAATATGTTGTTTAGAATATATTTCATGTAAAATATATTTTTTGTAGGCAAAATATGTGACATAATGATTTTTCGTACAATATTTCACAAATATTTGCGGGACAAATTAATTACTATTTTTTCTATGTTGGGATATATTATGTGTAGAAAATATTTTGTTTAGGAAAAAATATAATATTATTGAATCCAGGGTAGGAAATACTTCGTGTAGAAAATATTTTGTGTAGGAAATATTCAGTGTAGAAAATATTTTGTGTAGGAAATATTCAGTGTGGAGAATATTTTGTGTAGGAAATATTCAGTGTAGAAAATATTTTGTGTTGGAAATATTCAGTGTAGAAAATATTTTGTGTCGGAAAAATATAACATTATTAAATTCTGTGTGGGAAATATATTGTGTAAAATATATTTTTTATAGTGAGAATATTTAACAGAATAATTTTCCGTACAATATTTTATAAATATTTGTAGGATAGATTGATTACTATTTTTCTCAGTGTACGATATATTCTGTGTAGAAAATGTTTTGTGTAGGAAATAGTATAATTACTATTGAATTCTGCGTAGGAAATATTGTGTGTAGAAAATATTTTGCATAGGAAATATTCAGTGTAGAAAATATTTGGTGTGGGAAGTATTCAGTGTAGAAAAAAATTTTGCGTAGGAAATATTCAGTGTAGACAAAAATTTTACGTAGGAAATATTCAGTATAGAAAATGTTTTGTGTAGGAAATATTCAATGTAACAAATATTTTGTATAGGAAATATCCGGCGTAGAAAATATTTTGTGTAGAAAAAATATAACAGTATTAAATTCCGTGTAGAAAATATGCTGGGTAGAAAATATTTTGTGTAGGAAATATTCAGCGTTGAAAAAATTTTGTGTAGGAAATATTCAGTGTAGAAAATATTTTGTGTCGAAAAATATAACAGAATTGAATTCTGTGTAGGAAATGTCTCGTGTAAAATATATTTTGTGGAGAGAAAATATTCAACAGAATAATTTTCCGTACAATATTTTATAAATATTTATAGAATAGATTGATTACTATTCTTTTCTAGTGTACGATATATTCTGTGTAAAAAATCTTTTGTGTAGGAAAACATATAATTATTATTGAATTCTGCGTAGGAAATATTGTGTGTAGAAAATATTTTGTGTACGAAATATTCAGTGTAGAAAATATTGTGCGTAGGAAATATTCA
>CAKNXH010067688.1:0-10621 GCA_932178445.1 Andricus quercusramuli
TCTCCTACTTTCCGTCCGCTCATTTCCGCTCACTCTTCCTACTTCCTATTCGCTCATCTTCTCTCATTTACTCTACTCTTCTCCTCTGATTTCCGGTCACTACCCTATATCTCCCCTCATTATCCATAATTCCTCCACTTTCCTCTACTTCCATTTTTCCTCAGTTCCCGTACTTCCCCTTCCTTGATTTTACCTTACTTTTTCTTCTTCTCCTTCCCTCATTCCCTCTCACTACCTATACTTTCTCTCCACTCATTTTCCCTACATGCCCTCTTCTCGGTTCCCCTTCTCCCTCTTCCCTCATGTCATATCATTTCCTCTCCCTCCTTTCCCTTATTTCTTCTCACTTCTCGCACATTCCCTAGCTGCATATTACCCCACTTCTCCTACTTATTCTCTCCTTATGTCCCCTACTTCACCACCCTTCATTTTCCTTGGCTCTACCTACTTTCCTTCCGATCATTTCCTCTCATTTTCTCCGCTTTCCCTCCCTTGATTCAGCCCACATCTTCACCTCACTTTTCTTTTATTTCCGTATTACATCTTTCGTCATTTTCCATTATTTCTCTACTTTACCTTCCCTCATTTCCTCTCACTTTACCTATTTTCTCTTCTTTTGTTTCGCCTACTTCCCCTCTGCTCATTTCCTCTCAATTTCGTACCTCCTCACTTCTTATACTTTTTCACTTCTTCTCTTCCAATTTCCTCTCATTTTCTCTTTTTCCTTGTTTCTTATTTCGTATCATTCCCTCCAGTCTTCTTTCCCTTATTTCCCCTAGCTTCCCTAATCCACCTTACTTTACTTCCTCTCACTTCCTCTGCTCATCCTTGACTCCTTTCCCCTACTTTCCCTCCCCTAATTTTCGGTCACTACTCTACATCTTCTCCCCTCATTCTCCATAATTTCCTCTACTTACCTCTACTTTAATTTTTCCTCATTTCCCGTACTTCCCCTCCCTTCATTTTCCCTCACTTCTTCTACTTTCCCTCCCCACATTTCCTCCAACTACCTCTACTCTCTCTTCCCTCATTTTCCCCACATGCCCTTCTCTCGATTCCCCTTCTTCCTCTCGCATCATCTCATATAATTTTCTCTTTCTTTCTTCCCTCATTTCTTCTCACTTTCCCTACTATCCCTAACTTTATATTACCTCAATTCTCCTACTATCTTCTCCTTGTGTCCCCTACTTCACCTTCCTCCATTTTCTCTGGCTTTACCTACTTCCCCTTCACTCGTTTTCTTTCATTTTCTTCACTTTTCGGCCCCTAATACAGCTCACTTCTTTACCCCTCATCTTCTCTTATTTTTCTTCTTCATCTTCCGTCATTTTCCTCACTTTCTCTACTTCAGCTCCCCTTATTTTCTCTCACTTTCCCTACTGTCTCTCATCTCATTTCGCCTACTTCCCATCTGCTCATTGGCTTTCACATTCCTTACTTGCCTTACTCTTCCTGCGCTATTTTTTCCGCACTTCCTCACCTCTTATTCTTTTTCTCTTTCTCTCATCTTAGCTCCTCTGAATTTCCTTCTTTCTGATTCCTCATTTCATATCATTCCCTCTAGTTTCCTTCCCCTTATTTTCCCTGACTTCTCCTAATTTACCTGACATTACTTTTCCTCACTTTCTCTGCTCAATTTCCCCTCATTTCCACTACTGCCCCTCCCCTAATTTACGGTCAATACTCTACATCTTTTCCCCTCATTTCCCATAATTCCTCTGCTTACGTCCACTTTCATTTTTCCTCATTTCCCGTAAATCGCCTCCCTTCACTTTCCCTCACTTCTTCTACTTTCCCTACCCTCATTTCCTCCCACTACCTCTACTTTCTGTCCCCTTTTTTCCTAACATTCTCTCTTCTCGATTCCCCTTCTTCCCCTCCCCTTATTTCATATAATTTCCTCTACCCTTTTCCCTCATTTCTTCTCACTTTCCCTACTTGCCCTATCTTTATATTACCTCACTTCTATTTATCTTCTCCTTGTGTCCCCTACTTTACCGTCCTTCATTTTCCCTGGCCCTTACTACTCCCCCTTCGGTCATTTCCTTCCATTTTCTTCACTTCCCTCCTTTGATTCTCTTTAATTCTACACCCCTCATTTTCCGTTATTTCCCTAATTCATCTTCCGTCGTTTTCGTCACTTGCTACACTTTACCTCCCGTCATTTCCTCTCACTTTCCTTACTCTCTCTCCTCTTATTGGGCCTACTTCCCCTCCGCTCATTTCTTCTCACTTTCCTAACTTTCCTTACTTTTCCTCCCTAATTTTTCCGCATTTCCTCATCTCTCTCACTTTTTCACTCTTCTTATTTTCTTCACTTTCCCTCTTATTATTAACTCTCAATCTCCCTTCTCTCTCGTTCCTCATTTTATATCATTCCCTCTAGTTACCTCCCCCTGGTTTTCCCTAATGCACTAAACTTTACTTCCTCTCACTTTCTCTGCTCATCCTCCCCTCATTTCTCCTATTTTCCCTCACCTCATTTTCCCTACTTCTCCACGGCCCATTTCCTCTTGCTTCCCTAACTTTCCCTGATTTCTCTCCTCTCATTTGCATGCACTTTCCCACTTTTTATTTCCCCTCACTTCCCCTTCCCTTATCTCCTATCATTTCCACTACATTCCCTCTCTTTATTTCCCCTCACTCCCTCTACTTTCTTTCTCCTCATTTCCCCTACTTTCCCTACCTTTACTTCCCCTTTCTCCCCTCCCCTTATTTCCTCTCACTTTCCCTCCTTGAAAAGAGAGAAAATATCGTCAAGTTTTTATTTTTTCCCCTTCTAATACTCTACCAATGGATAGAATCGGAAGACTAGTCATCTGAACGACTAAAAACTGGCCTGGATTTCGAAGAGTTATAGCACCATCCAGGACATAATCGCGCAAAAAAATCATTATTTAATGTGTATCAATATACTAAAATTATTTTTTTCTGTGCTAATTTTCGCAAAATGCTTTTTCTATAATCGCAAAAAATTTATAAGTATAATTCACGATAGCTAACTCATTATGGGCCTATGTCTTTCCGATAATATTAATTAATAAATTATAAAATAATTATTGAAAAACTAGATTCAAAATTTGTTTGAAAGTGTCCAACAAACTTATAATTCCAAACAGCAAAACATTGAGAAATGTCAAGAGCAACAACAAACATCTAAAAATAAGTGTCTTAAATGCATACTTCCGATTACGCAAAACCGAACGCACTATGCATCGCAATTCGAATCTCTCATTAATATGCACGAATGATCGATCGACAATCTATACGCGGAACTCTTAAATCCGTCTCAGGGATCATCCATAAATTACGTAAGGGATTTTTCTAACATTATTTTAGTTATTGAGTTATTTCCTTCCCCTCATTTCCCCTACTTCCCTACTTTCACTTCCCCTATTTCCTCTCACTTTGCCTCACTGAAAAGAGAGATTATGAAAATATTAATGTATTTAACGACTTTTCTTTTTTCTAGAGATACGTGATGAGAATTTTTTCCTTAAAGTCGAAGGAGCTTTAACAAAAGAGAATTCACAATTATCAAATTACAGTTGTCTATGCTTCAAGGTTTAATTTTTGAAAGGCCTTTGCACAAATGTTGTGTGTTAAAAAATTATATTTTTCGGCAGAAAAGTGGACCTATTATTTTTAAATTGAACTATTTGGTAGAAAATCAATTCTAATAGTCGTCTTTCTGGTTATATTCAACAGTTTTCTTTATTTGAAAACACTTTTTAGTTAATAATTTACCTAATATATTTTTTGTTGGAAACTGATATTTTCTATTTAAAAATTGAACTTCTATGTAGAGAATTTATCTCGTTGGTTTCAAAATTCAATAATTTGTTATGAAATTCAATTATTTCGTAGAAAATTCAACTGTTTTATAGAATTCATCTTTTTCAGTTGAACATTTTGTTATCTGGTTCAGAATTTAATTTTTTTCATATGTAACACTTTTGTTAAATTTGTCCGTTTTGATTCAATATTAAATATTTTGTTTGAAATTCTTTTTTCTGTTTTTGCTGAAAATTTGGCTTTTCAGGTCAAAATTAATCTATGTGGTTGAAAATTTAACTATTTATTTAAAAATTTATATTTTTAGCTGCAAATTCAATTATTCGGTTAAAAATTCATGTAATGTCTTAAAAAATGTCTTTTTGGTAGAAAATTAAACATGTTTGTTTAAAATTAAACTATTTGATAGAAGATTCTTGGTTTACATATCACCTATTACATTTTTTGTTAAAAATTGATATTTTCAGCTTAAAAATTGAACTGTTCATCAATTATTTTGTAGAAAATCAAACTGTTTTTTATAGAATTCATCTTTTTCAGATAAAATTTTGATGTCAGGTTCAAAATTCAATTAATTTTTTGGAATGCATTTGAAATATTTTACAACTTGGAAGCATTTCCGAAACCTAATCAAATATTTTTTTTAATCCTTCCAAATTTCTATAGGTCCTAAATATCTTTGAAAAGGCTCGTATTTTCTATATTTTTTCTTCCGTAAATTGAAAAAAATTAATCTTCTCGATTCTTTTTTAAAAAATCTGAAATATTCAAAAATCTTTTCCAATTTTATCAATAATCAATATCAATTTTTGTGACGAACAAAAATATTTAAAAAGCATTCAGTGTTACATCATTTATTGAAAAATAATTCCTTTGGTTAAAAATTGAACTGTCATGATAAAAATTCGTTTTTTTTCTCTGTTGAAAAAAGTTAATTTTTTATTCTAAAAATAATATTATACCATTGAGCTATTATATCTCTTTCGGGCTGAATATAGAGTTAAAAATTTTAATTTTTGTTGAAAATGTATCTTTTTTTGTTGAAAATTCATGTATTTTGTTGAAAATTTATCTTTTTTGCTAGATTTTGTTTGTTTAAAAATTAATTTTTTAAATAGAAATTTAACTACTCCGTGTTTGGTTTAAATTTTTTTTTTTTTTAAATTCAACTGGTTGAAAATTCCTGCATTTTGCCGAAATATTTGAATTTTCAACATAATAATTGAGTTATCCACAAAATCATTGAATTTTCAACCTAAAAACATAAATTTCCAACCTAAAACATGATTTTTCAACAACAAGTGCAGTGGTTGATATTTCAACCAGAAAAATATAAAAATTCGTTTGAAAAATGATTTTCAAAACCACAAAGATGATTTTTTTTTTAATAAAGATTTTTCAATTAGGAAAACTTGTATAGTTTGTATAGTTTGACCGCAACATGGAACTTTTTATTTTTCATTATTTTTTTGCGCGATGAAAATTTGAATTTCCGATTTTTTAAGAAAATTGGGAAAAGTCTCATAACAATATTGTAGGGTGTTCTAAAAGAATTTTTTTCTTTCTGTCTCTTTTTCATAACGTGCGTTGTTTGGCTTAAAATGTTCATTTTCGTTTTTTTTTTTTTTTTAATTTTGTAAATGCTATAATTATAATTTTAAACTTTCGCCAAGAACAGATTAAAGCTTAATTATTTAACATCAAAATATGAGTTTCAAACAAGAAGTCATTTTTTTACGAATATATTGATTTTTTAACCCAAAAAGACAAATTTCAACAAAAAAGTTGAATTTTTAACAAAAAAGGTTGACTTTTCAACCAAACTATTGAATCTGCTGCCAAATAGTTGTATTGCTGACCAAGAAAAATGAAATTTCTACTAAAACAGATAAATTTTTTAATCAAGTAAACCAATTTTCAAATAAATAGTTGAATTTTCATCCAAAAAATATTAAAAATGTCTTTTCAACACCAAAATACAAATTCTAAACAGCAAGTTAATTTTCGATGAAATAGTTAAATTTTTAAGCAAGCAGAATGACTTTTTAACAAAACTGTCAAATTTTCAAAAAATTATTATAATAAATTTTATAGCTGAAAAGACAATCTTCAAAAGAAAGAATTTGCAAAAAAAAAGTCATGCAAATATAAATAGAAGGCAAATCAATTACTAACAAGAATATTATTTCAGGGTTACTGCAAAAGTTTATTTTAAAAATTCCCTAATTTTCCCCTGAATAATTCTTTATTTTCCCTGAAAATTAATAAATAAATACCAAAATCTCAGACTAGCAGCATTTTTAACCTAGAATTTTTTATAAACGGACATCTATTTAAAGTTATAGAAATTCTCTGACTTTTGCAAAACTTAGTGATTTCATTGAAAATTCAAGTATCTTTGAGAAAAATTCACTTTTTGTTTAAAACTCGTATTTGAATGTTGAAAAGTCCGATTAAAATCTTTTTTGTATGAAAATTCAATCTTTTTCGAATTTGTCTTTTCTATTTAAAAATTAATCTTTTTTTGTAGAACTTTCATCTTTCTTTGATAAAAATGCAACGGTTTGTTTGGAAATTAATCTTGTTCTGCTCAAGCGACTTTGTTGAGAAATCATTTTTTCGTTGAAGATTTATTATTTTTAGTTGAAAATTCTGTCTGTCTATCTGTGTGTCTGCCTGTCTGTTTGTCTGTCTATTTGTATGTCTGTCTGTTTCATTGTATGTATGTTTTTATGTCTGTTTGTATATCTGTTTGTCTGTATGTATGTATGTATGTTTGTTTGTCTGCTTGATTGTATGTCTGTTTGTATGTTTGTGTGTATGATTCTATGTCTGTTTTTCTGTCTATCTGCATGTATGTTTGATTGTATGTCTGTTTGTCTGTATGTTTGTACGTATATCTGTTTGATTGTATGTATTATTGTATGTCTGTTTGCATGTCTGTTTGTCTGTCTGTCTGTTTGTATGTCTGTCTGTTAGTCTTCAGATTTTTATTTGGTTAGCACGACCATTAATTATTATATACCAAAATCTCAAACTTGTGACATTTTTAACCTAGAATCTTTTATAAACGGAAAACTATTTAAATTTATAGAAATTCTCTGACTTTTGCAAGATTAATTTTCTAAATCCCTGAATTTTTCCTGACTTCTATACAATTACTTTGAGTTATTTGTTTCATTCGCAAATTTTCAAAAATTACGTACATGAATGTGCCCCCCCCCCCTTCCGTAACATATCGTAACAACATCTCTCGACCCCTCCCCTTCCCCTTCAACTGTTACGTAATTTAAATACGGTCCCTTATTATAAAATCAGGTTCATGCCTCCTCCTTCAACCGTCTTATCACTCAAGCTCAAGGTCGCCTCCATTGTTCGACACAAGGTCGATAGGCGCCGCCTTGTTCGCTCTATCACTGTAAATTTTCCGCGGAAGCGGTAGTCCTATCAGTCGCTTCAGCACGTCAGCCGATTACACATTCCATCAGATCATTACTCTCATAACCCTCCTAATTGTCACACCGAAACCCCAACAATGCGCTATTGCGCTCTTCTAATCATTGGGCTAACTCTCCTCGCCTGGAGAACCCAGGCGAAGATTTTGACCCAGTGCCAGGCCGTCGAGGCACTCATCAAAGGTGGCATCTCCAGGACATTCATCAGCAATTTCGTCTGTGTCATGCAAACCGAGAGTGGACTCAATACCCGACTAGTAACTGGTCCAAAGGCACAATCCAGCTACTCCTACGGTGTCTTCCAGATCAACAGTGCCAAATGGTGTCTCAGAGGTCGAGTGGGTGGACTTTGCAACCAAAAATGTGAGGACTTTGCTGATGACAACATCCAGGATGACATCAAGTGTGCGAAAAAAATTCAAGAAATGGAGGGGTTCAAACATTGGGAGGGCTGGATGAAGAAGTGTAAGAACAAACCGCTTCCCAACATTTCTGGCTGCAAACGACGCAGGCGATCAGCAGGACAATGTTCTCCAGGAAAAGTTTTCTGTGCTAACTGATAGCGGAGGACACTTTTAAAGTTTTTGCATCATCGTGAGATTATTGAGAGATTTTTTATTGTTTTAAATTTTTATTCATAAGAAGCGTATACCAAAAACAAACCCTTCTGATGACATCAGGCACCAGGAGTGTGGAAATAAAAATAGCTGATTTTTTTCTCACTTTTGCCAACTTGTTGTTGGGACAGGATGAGAAATTATCTTTATCTTCAGACAGAGGATCTTCCCGGCTCTGTCATAATTTCGGATTGTGAATAAAAGTGAAAGCGTCCGTGGGATCGGAGGGGCTGGCGTAACTGTTCTTCCTTGTACTGTATCCTTAGAAATTTTCATCAAATCCTGAGAAATATTACGTTTACAGTAATTTTCAGATACGTAATATAAATTTGTAATCAGATGAGAAATCGTTGATTCTTTCCACTTTTATAAATGCCATTTAATGAAGAATTTTAATTCTGGGCGTTCATATCTGAAAGAGAAAATTGAAATTGTAAATGATGCTTTAATAATAAAAGCAAAAATACTGTTCTTAAATTCTTGACCACATTTTTTAAATTTTATTTCCGAAGTCTTTCGACATATTAGTGATAATATAGATAAATGTTGATTGTAAATGATTCTTTAATATTCTTATCGTGAAAAAATATTACCGGCGTCGACGTCTGAAAGAGCGTAAAATGATTTATGTTTTATTTTAAAGTATTAATTTCAACCTTGTTTTTAATTTTACAGGATTAAAAAATGAGGAAACTTTGAATCATTCAAAAAGCTATTACTATGTTTTAGAAGTTTTGAAATTACTTGAAAATAAATTGAAAAAAAAAGTTGATTTTTGAGGATTTCGAAATAAAAGAAGCTTTTTAAGGTCTTGATGGGTTCCAAAAGAATAAAAACATTTCCTTAAGATTTCTGGGAAATTTCTCAATGATTTTCAATTTTGAAAGAAAAAATTTATGTAGAAATTGAACAAATGATTTCCTGAAATTTCGAAGAAAAATGTTGAAGATTTTAAAACACAAATTTTCAATTTCGGAAGATTACATTTTTTTTAATCCGAGTAAATTTAAAAGCTTCAACCAAAATTCGGGTCAGTTTATACGAAATCTGAAAATTTTTACAAGATTCAAAAATAATTTGAATCTTGAAAAGATTTTATATAATTTACAACAAAAGAATAGAATTTTGAAGATTTCGAAAAAAGTAGGTTTTTAAGATTTTTGAAACGTTTCCAGAGAATATAGAAATTTTCTTCAGTTTCCTAGGAAAATTTCCAATGCTTTTTTTGTCTTAAAAAAATTAATTTAAAAAAAAATTGGAAAAGATTTCAAAACATTTCGGATGATTTTCTAAAATTTGAAAGAATGAATGAAAAATTAATTTTCGAAGAATATCTAAAAAGATTTCTAACGATTCCTAGCATATTCGAAAAAGAGTCTAGAAAATTTTAAGGAAATTTTTTTGTTGCAATGAAAATTTTGTTATTTTAAATTACCTTCTTCATTTCAAAGTTATTTTTTGTTTGCAAATAAACAAATTGTATTGAAGAAACAGTTTCTTAAATCCTTAAAAAATAGTCTTATTTTTTGCAAAAAAAGATTAAATTTCCAGCGAATAAATGAATTTTCAAACCACAAAGACGAATTTTTAACGAAAAAGTTGAATTTTCAACCAAAAAATATTTTTCAAAAAAGAAAAAAAATGTATCCTAATAATTCTTAAATTTTTGAGCCGTAGAGATTATTATTATACAAAACAGTTGAATTTGCAAGATAAAAAATAACTTTCAAACATAAATGGAATAGTTTAATTTTCAGTTAAAAAATTAATTTTGAACAAAAGCAATACATTTCTCAACAATTTCTTAATTTGAATCCATGGAATATTTCAGGTGTTAAAAAATTTCCATTGATCCAAAGAAATGTCTTTTGATTCAAAGAAATTTCTTTGGTTTAACAAAATTGTTTTTTATTTCAATGAAAATTTGTATTTAACTAAAAATCTTTTTCTTGATTTTGAAGTTATTTTTGTGTATAAATGAAAAAAAAAATGTATGGAAACAGTTTTTTTAATTCATAAAATAGTTGCATTCTAGCAAAAAATATGAAAATACCACAAATTGAAAAAAAAATAACTTTTGTACGGGAAAAAAATTAATTTTGAAGAAAAGTTGAGTTTCCAACAAAAACGGATTTCCCAATAAAAAAAGAAAATTAAACTCAACCAAATTGTCGAATTTTCAAGCCCAAAAGGCAAATTTTGTACAAAACACTTAAATTTGCAACGAAAAAGTTATCTTTTAACCAAATAGTTGAATTTTCAACCAAAAATGGAATCGCTCAATTTTCAGTTATAAAAATCAATTTTCAACGAAAAAAATTAATTTTTCATAACTGTTTAACATTCAGTATAAGCAAAAAAATTAATTTTCAACCAAGAAATTAATTTTTTAACACTTCATAACTCTCTCTAAATTTGAATCAGTGGAATTTTTTAGATTAAAAAGGTTCCTTTGATCCAAGGAACTGTTTTTTGATTTAAAGAAATGTCCTTAGTTCTAAGAAATGGTTTTTTGTTTCAATGGGAATTATTCTTCAACTTAAAATTAATTTCTTTTTTGAAATTGATTTTTATTTGTAATTCTTAACTAATAGTTGCATTTTTAACCAAAAAAGATTGAATTTCTAGTTCCTAAATTTCTAGATGAATTTTCAAACCAAAAAGACGAATTTGAACAGAAAGTTCAATTTACAAAAAAAAAAACAGGTGGTTCAATTAGGAAAGAAAAAAAATATTAAATAATTGTTAATTTCT
>CAKNXH010067700.1:0-20556 GCA_932178445.1 Andricus quercusramuli
TCCTAGAGACAGAGGGCGTAGCTTTGGACACCGCACAATAGAGCCAGTGGCCGTATCTCCTAGAGACAGAGGGCGTAGCTTTGGACCCAAGCTATTTTTTATTCATGTTATATAACTTACATTGACATACCTTAGTTGCTAAATACTGGTGATCTGGAGCTTGGGTTAAGAATTTGTTCAGCTGTTCTTGCGTGAATGTATTCGCTTTTTTACTTTTGTAATTCTTGGAGTTTTTCTTCAAGAAATTAGTTAATCGCATGTAAGTGCCGATATTGACTTTATCGTAAGCATTTATAGTGCATTTCAGCATAGAATACCGAGCCCACAGTGTAGAAGGGGCCAGTGTCTCTGCCTGATTCTTGAAGAACACCAACAGTACTTCCTCACAGAATGAATTTGTATTCCTGCTTTTTCTCCACGTTTTAAACTCGTTATACATTTTTGTATATTTGATTCTCGATACATCCGGCAACGTGTCGAACTGGGATCTTGTGCCTCCTGTAGAATATCTGCAGGAACAAATTCCGAATCTTCGAAGTCACTGTCCACAAACATTTTTATACAACTTTTCTCATATGACAAAGTTGCACCAGTCAAATTAACTTAAACGCTCAACTTCTTATTCTTCTTTGTTTTGTTTTTGTTTTTTTTACCTTAATTTCCGTGCTCGGAATACAGCAGATACACACTTTCCTTCAAAGTATGCTTGATGGTCAACATTCCCGCATGAAATTTTGTGCGGGAATGTTATGATTCCCGCACACTTTGACTTCATCAAGAATCGGCCATTTTCTGCTCATTTTTTGGTGCATATACTGAGAACTTCCCGTACAGTGTTGCAAAAAAAACATAGCGTTCAACTATAATAATCATCCAACTTAATAAATAAGTGCTGTAATAAGTAGCTCTGATGAGCAAAATACTTCAGAGCTGATAATAATTTTCTTCAATAATGGAATTCGCACGTCAATACACACTAATATACACATATAAATCAATACACATACATATAATAACACATATATAATATATATATCCCAATACACATATTAATATACCAATATATTATTGTTTAACGAAAGCGTAACCGTTATGCCACTATCAATTATTAACTTTTCTGAGGGTTTTATGGTATAGTTCCGCACATTGAAATCACACCAGATTGTTAGCCTACTCACTCGGTTGTCCAGTAGTTGATTGCATGGCGACGTCCGGGCAGGCTCGTAGATGGATGACCGGAAACGCAACGTTGAGGGCGTCTGCTGCGTGGGCTCCTGGCTTCAGGCTTTCTTTGGATAGACGTCGTCGGAAGCACGAAGAGTCGGCTGCGAGAATGCGGCAAGCCGGTGTTGCAGGTGTATGGCCTCCGCGTAAAATATCCGGCTCGAGTGGACCAATGTTGGGTTGAAGTGCGGCATAATGAATTGAGGCGGAGTTCACTTGTCACTTGTCTTTATTATACTGTTGTCGGTTAGAAGGCTACAAGCGTACTAAAACGTCGTGACTCTCGCACGGAAGAGAGCGAACATTCCGAGAGTGTGAGCAGGAGTGGGGATGAAGGAGAAGGAGAGGCGGACGACGAAGCAACCGGTGGGTGTCCACCAAAACCTGGATCCAACACATAATGATTTGATTTTAGTATTTTATTCATTATATTGATTGCATTGATTCTTTTGATTGTATTTTGTAATAAAAAATTACAATGGAAAAATGCAATAAATTGAACAAAATCAATAAAATAAGATCAATAAAATCATTAAAATCAATAGAATCAAAATAATAAATCAATCAAAGCATTAAAATCAATTAATTGAAAAAAATCACTATAATAATTACTAAAATCAGTGCAATTTTGATTTTATGGATAATAATTTGACTTTAGTATTTCATTCAATTTATTGACTTCATTGAGTCATTTCATTGTATTTTTTAATACAAGAATCGGATATTTATACTGATTTTCCTTATTTCATTAAAAAATACGATGAAATGAAAAACAAAAATCAATGAATCCTTGCTCTTTAGTTTTATAATTCAAACCCATAGTCATTTTGCGCGGATTTCTTGTAACCCGTTTTCTCGTAAACCGCTTTCCATGTTAGTAAACTGTTTCAGCTTTTTTAATCTCAAATGAGGCCCTCTTCGCTCACAAAAGATGACGACAATCCGTGTCCCCCGTTACAAGCTTCTTGATATAATTCATTTATAGTTAGAACACTTGATAAACTTGGAATCTATAAACAAATTTGCAGAGGGCCTAATTTCGAAATTTCAGAAATCGAATTGGATGGTTTCGGAATTTATTGCTGCATAACTTGATAAATTTATAATTTATAATTTAAAAATGTTCAAATCATAATTTCAAAGTTATAATTTCCAACTGGGTGAATTTACAAATTTACATACAATCATAAATTGATTTATCTATAAAATTGGTGCATTTGCAGTTGCTGTCTTCAAAAACTTTTTAAATATTTGCGCCACGATCGATTTCGCGAGTGGCAATGTGTGGTGCGGACTTCAGAGCATTGAGGATTCCGATCGGAGCACGAATTTGACAGCCGGTCTGTTTGCCGAGTTTGCACACATGCACAGGACTCACATACACAGGACATCTCAATTTTGTGCCACACTTTTCTCCATTTCGCGACGTATTTCGCGAAATTTAGGTTCGCCATCATCTACTTTTGGGTCTTCGAATATTGGCTGACCCCTGGAAATATTTCTGTGATGTCAGAATTGTGAGTAAAAAAATAAATTAGCGAACGGTTCTCGCCGTTCAAATGCTGTCTTCAGATTTCTCCCTTTGGAAAAATTAATAATTTCCGCGAAAATAATGATTCCCTTAGCGAAAGGCTTCATTCCTATAAATTTCATTGATCCGAGGATCTCGCAAAACCCCGGATATTTGACAAGTTTTCTTTCTTTCGCTCTCAAATGCTTGGCAAAAATTATATATGGAGTCAGTGCCTAAGGACCCCTTGTGAGCGTTAGCGTTACCCATCCCTAGCTCTAACTGACACAGGATTCAACGCGTATGCGCACGAACCTCTCCATGCACTTAGTCTCTGAATAGTCTAATTATATATCCCCCAGTAGAGGTCGAATCATCTAACAAGGAAGGTACCCCAGGTGTCCGTCGCCGATTTGATTCTCCCTGATACATGTTGTAGTACTCGAAAAACTAAGCGACACGTATTTTTTTATCTGTGAAAAAACATTTGAAGGGGGTGAAACAGCCCCTCAAAGATAGGGGTCGCAAGTGTGGATTGTGTAATTTTGTGTATATAAATAAAATTGATTTCGACCAAACCTACTAACTGGAAAAGTTTCCTCGTGATGCAAGATGAGAAACTTAATTTTTTCAACAACAAAAAATGTAGGGGGTACACCACCCCTACATATTATTGAAGTTATGCTAAAAATTGCTAAATTCACCGCCAAAAATTAAAAAAATATATATTTTGCTCTTGAGACAAAAATAAAGTTGACGTGTTTTGCCAAAAAAAATTTGAAAAAAAATTAATGGGGGTAGCTACCCCTAAACACTCTTTATTTTGTGTCTATGATAATATATACTTTCCAGACACAGAAAAAATGGGAAATTAGTTTTATAATGAAGGAAGTGAAATAGAGTCCATCCAATATGAATAAAAAAATTACGCGGGGGTAAATCACCCAAAAATATCTTTAAATATTCTGAACATTGCTAAATTCACCAGAAAAAATTAAAAATGTATATATTTTGCACTTGAGTCAAGAATAAAGTTGACGTGTTTCGCAAAAAAAATTGTAAAAAAATGAATGTGGGCAGCTACCCCTAAACAGTTTTTATTTTGTGCCTGTGCTAATATATACTTCCCAGACACAAAAAAATTGGAAAATTAGTTTGATAACGAAGAAAGTAAAACATTTTCCATCCAAGATGAATAAAAAAATTACGCGGGGGTAAAACACCCCTACATATTCTCAAATGTAATGTTTCGCCAAGCAAAATTTTAAAAATTAATGGGTTTAGCTACCCCTAAAAACTTTTTAGTTGGTGTGTATGATGATATACACTTTCCATACACAAAGACGATTGGAAAAATAGTTTTATAACGAAGGAAGTAAAATAGAGTCCGTCCAACATGAATAAAAGTGTAGGCGGGGGTGAACCACCCTCCACTTATGTAAAAAATTGCAAAATAAGACTGAATTCAAGCGAAAAAATCCGAACAAAATACGTGTTGCACAAGAAAAAGAGGATGAAGGTATTTATGTATTTTCAAGAAAAAAGAGCATTGAAGAGGGTAACCACCCCCAAACTATTTTTATACAAAAGAATCATTAAAATTTTAAAAAAGTATACATATTTTATAGACAAGAATGGTACGTTCTGGTCAAATTTACAATCTTTTGAGTTCTAGACAGTATATCGAAGATTTATTCTTCAAACTTTGAACAATAATGATATTCGTCAAAGAAGTGTTTAAAACATAATGATTTCTTACACCACAAACATCGAACTACAGCGATATTCGTACAGCGTAATATGTCGCAATGTGTTGTACAAGAATCACCGAAACTAATGACCACCGAATTTTTGAATTTACCTTGGTTTTCTGCAATATATCCGCTTTTGTACCATGAATATTTAAAAAGATTAGTATAACTTGAGAAGGTTAAATTATTATGCACCAAAGACATAAGCCTAATCATATTATTCCTGATATGTAAATTGATATCGTAATTCATCAAAATAACAAAATCGGAAAAGTAACGCACATATTGTAATGTTACCTGATGTAAGTTTTTCCGATTTTGAAGCATCTACGTACACATTACTCGGCCTTAATAATGTCCTGTCTACAATTGGTCCAAATTTTCTGCTCAGTTCCTTCAGAACTATAAATAGAGGTAAAAGAAGTTTACCCTCAGCTGGTATTAGTGGTTGGATAGTTTAACTGTGGGTCGTGGACGAAATAGACTGGAGAACGCATTTCACTTTTTCTTCTCCTTCAACAGCCAAAGTTCTCCCGGAATGAATTTCCAATTGAAAACCACTTTGATCCGAATTATTAACATTCTGTACTCCAACATTTGCTATCTCTTGCTTCACACTAACTACATATTCATCTGCCTTCATTTTTAACTCGTCGACATTTTCCAAAGTCTTTCTGGTAACAAACTTGTTCATTTTTCTGGAAAATATTCCGTGATTGCTTTTAAATTTATCAAGCCATGTTCGAGAAGCGCGGAAGCGAAAATCTTCATGGCTAGCCTCTTTTTGTGCTTGTAATGCCCATTTCATCTGCATATGTCATATCGTGAACAATTAGCCCTTTATCAACTGCTTTTTTGGTTAGGGATTCTGATGTTCCTGGTTTTCTGGATGAATGTGAGTCCCCGTTCCGGAAAATCACAGAATTTTCGAAGTAACTTTACGCACGCAGAATTTTTTAAATGAACAAATCATTTTAAATTTGAACAGAGTGCAGCAATTGCAACTTGAAGTGAACGGTTCGATAGAATTTGGGCAAAGTAACAGTGTTGAATACTAGACTGGACTGAACTAATTGTAAACGAATTAGGGCAGATTACCGTTGTTGAAATTTCAACCATGCAGTGGTTGAAATTTCAACCATGCAGTTGAAATTTCAACAACATATGTAATTGAAATTTCAGTAAGGAGAAAAACATTTTTTCCGGCACAGTTAGTGACTTTCGAAGCAATTAAATTTTTTTTTTTAATCTGGAATAAAACCCATGAAGATTCCTTGAAAATACTGTGCTTTGAAATTCACTAACTGTACCGAAAGAATTCTGATAAGGAATCAGTGAGTTATTTCACACGTTTGTATCGTGTGTGGATCACACGATCGTGTGATACATAAGATTAACAAAATGCTTATAATATTTAGGAAAATGAGCAGCTTTAAAGAAGAAAAACAAAAAGTACATTGGAATTATATTACCATAATAAGTTGCGCGCCCAATTAGACAAACTTTTCAACACTCGTTTTTGTAAACATAACCTAAAAAATCATACAGCAGTTACTACCTATAGTGTGAATGAAATGTTCCCATTATGATAATATTATTCCAACGTACCTTTTGTTTTTCTTCTTTAAAGCTGCTTCTTTTTCTGAATATTATGTCCTTTATTAATTTCCTAGATCTCACGACACAAACGTACGAAATAACTCCTCGCAAGACATTGTGTATGCGCAAACATCTAGTTGAATTTTCAACTACATTTGAATGAATTTTATTTCAATTCCGTGGATGAGAGAGATTTCAACCACAAAAGTGGTTGAATTTTCAACATATTTCTAACAGTGTAGACTGAATCCTCTTTCGGACTCTGGGGTTCTTATATTGCAAGTTTTCGTACGTTATTCACGTCATTGTTGTTATTTTCCAGTTTAACCCTTGCACGGACCAGTTTCTATCCTGGTTTAAATCACCCTGTTCTTTCGCAAGATAAAATAAATATTAATTTATTTTATAAAAGTGTACATTTTATAATTATTCCAACAGGAACAACAGGAAAGATTCAATATTCGTTGTCAGCTATTCTATTATTGTACCTTCTGTGATAAATTTTATCTTACGACAAAACCAAGGTGATTCGTTTACAACAGATCGCATACCTCAAAATTAAACAAACTTGGAAAATGATGCGCACAAGATTTAATTACAAAGTATAATATACAAAACAATTTAGGGTTAGTTACCCTCTCCAATGCTCTTTTTTTCTTCAAAGTACATAAATACCTTCATCCTCTTTTTTTGTGTGCGACACGTATTCATGTTCAATTGACTCTATTTTACTTCCTTCAGTGTTAGTAATTTCTGTAGGAATTTTCAAAGACGCGCCACTAAAGCTTTATGCAGAAATTGTTTCTTAATTTTCCTAAACTGTAACAGAAATTTCAGCAACGGCAACTGCATAACGCGGAGGTCACATGTTTGAGAAAATTCTGTTACAGTTTAGGAATTTTGAGTTACTGTAACTGAAAATTTCAAGTTGTTACAAAATTTCGTTCGGTTCATGAATTTCAATATAAAATATGCAGTTTATATTTGCTCTGAGAATATAAATAGTGAGAAAACATGAGTGAAGTTAATAAAAACGACTTCTCATATATTTATGTTATAATAGTGCTACACTCATTGCATCGAATGTGTGATCAAAGCCCATCTATCATGATGAGAAGTTTTTTTTCACATTTGATTCATTTAGTATATTATATAACATACACTACCGTGCAAAAGTATAAGGGCATCATCGAAAAAAACGATTTTTTGAGTTCGTGACTGTGATTAATAAGCTAATTTAATGCAAATGTATGTAGATCATAACAAAAAAGTATATTTTCTACTTTATATACAAGATTTAATCATAAAATGCTGTTGAACACAATAAAAAACAATCACAAACTCAAAAAAATCGATTTTTTTGATGATGTCCTTATACTTTCGCACGGTACCGTGCAGAAATCGCCAAGTTTCTTCCCGGTTCCAGACTTGGGCCAGGCTGGGGGCCCCTAGCCTGGATCTAGCTCGAATTTTGCAATGGCTCAAGCTTGGGCCCAGCTAGTGTCAAAGTTCCAAAAATTGACGACAGATGGCGTAGTACCATTCTCTTTGTTTCCTTGTTACTTGCGAGTGTTGAGTCTAAATCTTTACAAAGTGGCAAATTTGGTATAAATAAAAATTCGTAAAGTATCTTAACCAGTAATTTGAGTGATAGTTTGAGACAAACTGAACTTATAATTTTTGTGTGAGTGATTGAGAATAGTAGTGATGCTGCTGATTGATGCTGGTCGATGAACAAAATACAAATCATCATTGAAGTTAAATTGATAGAAATGCCTCAAATAAAAAGCACTCTAAAAGACCAGAGGCATCGAGCACTCGTCAGAATCCCATATTCACGCGGTGAAAGTGCAAGTCAGTTATTCTTATATTAATTCTAAATAATATTTTTACATTAAGATTACACGTAAATTCTAACCTCAAATTGAGAAAACTTTTTCGTCGAATTATCAAGTGTAAAAATGTTGTTCATTTATGTAATTATGTTTAAGACTTAGATTTATAAAACAAAAATGGCGGACGTAAATTAAAAAATTATAGTATATAGATGATGATGACGCAGAAAGGTGGTAGAAATTTAGGACGCGCAAATCGAATGAGTGACTTTTTGAATTGACGTTTTCATTTTTTTTCGATTTTTAAATATTACATATTCATTTGTTAACTTTAAATTTGAATAAAAAAATTTCTCCTTAATTTCGACTTTTAATTTAAAAATTAAAAATGGCTAGGAATGGATAATAAACTAGGGCCAAGCCTGGGCCAAGCCTGGGCCAAGCTGGGCGATCGAGCCTGGCCCTGGACAGATTTGGCGTTTCATTCAAGCTTGGCCCAGGCTAGATCGCCAGGCCAGGGCCTAGTTTTGCCAAGCCTGGGCCCTGTTTGGGCCATGACCAAATTTCTAGTAGTGTAGATATATTGTATAAACGTAGTTCCATACAAACTTCGCTCTTATATAGTCTCACTAGAATTTATATTTTCAAAACAAACATATACTGCAAATTTATATTAAAACTGATGAACCAAACAATATCCGTTCCTTGATCTACATTTCGTGAATAATAAGTATTAGAGCAATGAGAGAGACGCAGAGAACGATTAAGACTCACAAACTTAACCTATCCAGCCAGGAAGGCGTCATTTGTCGTAAATAGCAGACTTACCATCCATATGAAACCTGGATCAAATCATTTTCAATATGGAATTATTCCACTTCATTTCGGACTTTATTGCCACCCATTACCACTGAACAACCAATGTTTTGTTTCCTACGAACGCGATCGAGAAGCATCGATTGCGCATGCAACTGCGCACTTCTTTAGTTATACGATAACTTATATTTCTGATACCGTTCAGGAATTTTACTAAACTATTCGTAATTTTCAGGTACCGTTTCCGAAGTTTAATAAAAATTTAGTAAATTTACCATAAAAGTAACTGAATTTGGTTTTAAGTAACCTAATTTTGCTAGTTGGAGCGGGGCACCCGCTCTCATATGACCTTCTATAACTTAACAATACTTCCCATCCTGTTTCCGTTTCGGAATCTTTTTTAAGCGAACAAATCAAGCTTTTTTTCTAGCCTAATTAAAAAATATCAAAAATGCCGCATTGGGAGAAAATCTCAAAAATGTTTTTCAAAATGGAAAATCACGGTCAAATTATTTCTTTATCATTTAGTGATTATTTTTATTGCAAGCCTTGTTAAAATAAATTTTCAAAACCCTCATAAAAAAGTAAAATTGGATAACTGTATCAGAAGTTATGTACAATTGAAAGTTAGCAGTCGGGGTGAATCGTCGAAAATTCGGGCCGCTTTATCTTGATAACCCGTTGTACTAGGTGCGCCCCCTTCGCAGGATTTAAGGAGGTCCACTAGCAATACAATCTGGCGAAGTTTGAATGAGATAGGCGACAACGAAATTTTAGGCGGGGACACTTGGTAAATTTTACCCCGTATAATACTAACACTCCCGAGTCGAAATTTTGGCCCTACTTTAGCCCTGCATGATTACATTTAAGGCCTCCTTTAGAAGAAATTAATAAATTTCAAATTTATATTGACTTTTTTCGAATTTCAGAAAAATCAACTTTTTAGCTCTGCCTTATAATACCATAACTGTTTTTATTAGGAATATTAACAAATGAAGTGAATAAAATAATTGTGATACACATGTAATTAAATAGAATAATCAAATTATATGAATACGAGAAAAGTACATAAGTCGTCAGCACGTAAGCGAATCAAAAAAGGGCCTCGAGTTCCAATGGGATTCAAAAGAGGACGTGGAGGGCTAAGTCAATATAAATTTGAAATTTATTAATTTCTTCGGTTCTTTATGAGAAAACGCTTATGGCAGATTTTTATTAGGTCAGTTTTGAGTATACGAACCATAACGTGAAAATAGAAATTTGTAGTATTTTTCGGAAAATTTACCAACAAAATTATTTTCAATTGCAGATTTGAGTAATTTCACAATTTTGTTAGAAAAATTTATATTTATATATTCCTCCAGAAATTGGTTTTGAGATTGTTAATCATTATGAATGACAGTAATGTTCAATGGTTTAGGTTCTGAAAAGTTTTTTTATGGGAATAATAAGAAAGTCCTTCTTTAAAATTATCTAAAAATTCCAACATAATTCATTTTTTATTTCCTAAATTGTTTCTGAAAAAAATTACGGTTTAATTTTCTTGTCCACATAGGAAAATTGTATTCGATTCAAAACTGAAAAACATCAAAAAATATATGTAAAACGTCCTCATTTAAAAAAAATTGTCCTGGATAACCAAAGTAATAACTTTGTTTTGCTTGGCTCTAATTATGAGATAAATTTCCAAATTTTTCAAATGAGGTTTACAGTTTCTATGTCTAATAGACATAGAATCGAACGAAATTCTAAAATACACGAATGGAGAATCAATTTTATAAAGATTCAAATTACCATCCCCGGTAAAAAACTTTTATATATATAGTGGACAAGGCAATGATATTTTTCATTTGTTTTTTCAATTTTTCTGTTAAACACAAATGAAAAATATCAGCTTTTTCTCCACTATATATGAATTACATATAACTTTTTCACCTAGAATAGTAAGTTGAGCGTTACAAGTAGTAGATAATTTAGATTCAAAGAAATTAACAATATATATTTTAATAATATTCTCCGCCTATTTCATGGAAAAAGTTCCCCATTTTCCATTTATTGACCTTTTTTTGGGCTGTCAGATCTGCAACATTACTTCGAAATTCATTTATAATCATTTTTAACATATTTCAGTTTCGAAAATCTAGGACTTAGCATATTTTTCACGAGGGCTGTGGTAAAATATGTGTCCTCGACAATTATTATTATTTGTTTCTACAAATAAATATTTCATATTCACGTATTTATATGTGTTATATGAAGTTTTTAAAACTAAGATTCATTTACCTAATTTTTACATAATTTTCTGAAAATTGGATACCTATTAGGGTGGTTTACAAAAAACTTGTTTTTATTTTTCGGCCCCCGTATCACGACAGTTAGCTTCTCTCGGTAAAAAACTACTCCCCTGATTTTAATAAAAATATTAGATTTGTTTTCACAAATCTGTTATTGAATCTCCTGATTTTTTCAGATTTAACCAATATTTTTTAGCGGTATGAGTTTCAGAGAAATATCTTATGAATAAAAATGGTTGCTAATACAAAAAAAAACCTCTCATTTTGTGTCCGATTAAAAAATAATTATTTGGTTCTGATAAAAGTCATAAACTGTATGATTTTTTAAGAACAGACAAATATAAGAGCACAACTGTACCCCTCAACATTTTTTGTAAGGATTGTTAAAATTCTGGGACATTCCGCATAGAATAGAGAAAGTATATATAATAGAGATGAGATAAAAATTGCACAACCTGGGCACCAGAAATAATATTTCAAACCAAATTTTTCTTTAACAAGGTTTTGAATAGTTTCTCCATCACTCAAATTTGATGAAATATCAATATACATAACTACGAGACAGAAAGAAAAATTTAATTGATATCAAATCATTTTTTATATTTTCTAATTACTAGCACGAACATACATTTGAACAATTTACACTTTTCCTATTAGGAAAAATGTTAGAATGTGGGAATGAGTATCAACTTGAGTGAGTTGTTGTGCTTCTTTACTCCTTAAGTCAAAACTGTTAAAATTTAAGTAATTAGTGATAACATTTTACATATTCCATTAGCGGAAAAAGGCCACCAACGATTATTGAGAAATCAGTCATTCGCCTATTCAAGACATTTCCTAATTTAAAAGTTGTGTCAAAGATTAATATAAAAATAAAAGAAAACACAATGCTGGTCATCGTTGGTTTTTACTTATAACAGGCACACTCCAAAAGTACAGGATAGGGCTAATTTTATAATCTGATTATATTTTCATGAAAAACGGCATTGCTTTTTTGCAACAATTTTTAATTGACACCCATTAAAACCAATTGTAGCAAATAGTTAACTGATGAAAAGAATTTCAAAAGTGATCAATCTAATCGCTGAGTAATAAAGTTTATTCTAAAAATTGTGGTAAAAAAACAATATTGTTTTAATGGAAATATAATCAAATTATGAAATTGATCCCTATACTTTTAGTAATGGTCATATGACGTCACTTTTCGTCTAGAGAATTTCGAGGGCTACAGCAGGGCCTCAACAGAGGAATTAGGAGGACCTATAGAGGGCTAAACTGTTATTAAATTAGGCCCTCTTTTAGCCCTGGAAGTGAGGAAAATGGACTTTTGTGTCACTTTGGAGGATTAAAAGAGGGCTTAATCTGATACAAATTGAGACCTCTACAAGCCATCCTAAGTCCTATCAAGTCGTACAATTTAGAGGCCTAAAAGAGGGCTAAAATTTCGACTCGGGCCATCTTATCGTGCTTCCTTCACAGTCCCTGGTTACCGCTGAAGGGCCCGCACATTGTAACCGACCCTGGGACCCCCACAACCGTAAATGCGACCCTGGTCACCCCTTATTGTCCCTTATTGGGACCCCTTGGTACTTGGCATCCGGGGCAGACCGCCCCCCCCCCTTACGCGTGCTACTGTTCCACCACTTGAATAAACACGGTTCGTGCAAATCATTCCCTTATCTTAGTTTATACACTTCTTCTGAGAAAATTCTATTTCGCTTTTATCACGAGTTTTTAATCCGTAGATTGCTTTCTCTAATGGACTTACTTTACTCTTTCTTGTTTCTTCACTACCTGCTTTACTGCCTTGTGGTATCTTTATACATGTACCTTCCTCCAATTCACCATTAAAATAAGCTGTCTTTACGTCTAATTGTCTTGCCTCTGAATCATACTTGTTTATAATTTCTTTTTGTATACCCATTCTGAATCTATAATGTTTACTCCACTTCCAATCTTTCATTATTTTTGATCTCTCTACTAATTACCAAACTTTGTTTTTCTCCAACGATCTAAACTCTTATCTAATTTCTACATTCCACTGCAATTTGTTTTTACTCGCGATCGCTTCTTGATAGATAACCGAGTCTTTGTTCATTATGGAAATCAACGCGTGCTTCAATTCATCTTCCTCCAATTCTTTATTAATCTCTAAATGCCCATTTGTGCGATAATCTCTCTGATTTTTCTTCAATTCTAAACTCTTCCATCCGATTTTCTTTGTCTGCCTTTTCTCCCTGAGCTGATTTTTACTTCTTATGAAGATCTCTATAAGTTAATTTTTCATTTAATCTAACGTGTCTTGAATCTAAAAACTTTCTTGTAGTTGGATGCCGCAGAATGTATCCTGTTACAGTGTACCCTACTATTCTGCGATTTTCGTTTTTACTTTTGTAATTCTAACGAAAGCTACACAACCAAATCTTCTAATTTTGTCTAAATGACAATTGATCTCTGGTGCAAACTTCTGAAGTGGGATTTCGAAATTTATGTGTTTGTGTGGTGTCCGATTGTGTATTGCAGATTCGGCTGCTGATTCCCGCATGCTTCTAGGTAAACCTGAATAGAACATGAAATCTCTAATTTCTCTTGCAATGTTCTATTGAATCTTTCTGACGTGCCATTTAATTCTGGTGTATATGGTGGTAAAAATAAGCCTCTATGCCTTATTTTTATATAATCTCTAATATTTTTCCTCCATGAATTCTTTTCCTCGATCTGAACTAATATAGCAAACCTTTTTATCTTTACCTAACAAATTTCTAGTAGTGCGCAAGAACTTCTCTAAATATATACCTGCCTCGTCTTTAGATTTCATTGCATATGTTCCCACTAATCTTGTGTGATCATCTATGAAAACGATTATAAATCGTTTATGCCCTGGGTGAGACGTGGGTTTTATTGGCCTCATAATATCAGTGTGTATTCTTCAAAGCAGCCTTGTGGCTTTTACTTGTTTCACCTCTAAATTGTAAATAATTTATTCATCTTTGCCATAATGCATATTGCACATTCTAAAATGCAATTTTTCAAATTTCACATCTTCAAGTTTCTCTTCTACTTCTTGTAAACTTTTTAAATAATTTAGTGAAGTGTGGCCCAAACACATCTTTTTCTAGACAACCTTCATACTCCCTCCCAATCTCAGATACATCTTTTTCTAACTTCGAATCATTGGAGTCACTTCCTACTCTCTCCGAAGTCAAAATTCTAATTATATTACTATGTGTCTGTGATTGCTCGGGTTATTCTTTATGTATTCTATTGACTAACCTCGCCCTACAGTTAAAATTGTCATATTCAAGGTTTCGCGTATCATGCCTCCATGAAAAATTTTTAAAGTTTTTCATTGTCTAAATATATACTTAGCCCTGTGTCTGAAAATCGTCTAACAAGGGGGGTTAGGTTGGTGCCTGGCGCCGATTTTTTGTTACTTTGCGGGTGAAAAGAGGATCCCAGACTATGTGAAAAAAAATTTTTTGGCAAACGTTCACATTTAGGGGTTGAAATCACCCCTTCTATATTTTTCAGTATTTTGATATTTTAAGAGGTAACATTGTTTTTTATTTATTGTTTTCACGCAAAATTGTTCCAATTGATGCTGTATTACAATATTAGCGTAAGTTGTAAAAACACTTGCCCCATAGAGTATCATAATTTAGAAAATATATCCTTAGATTGCTTCGCCATATGATATATAGTTTAAGATTTTGGACTTTGTTGCTTCAAACATCTTGTTTTGATATTAAATTCTATCAAGAATCATCAGTGTTATTCGAAATAACCCCTAAATTAGGTGTCATCCACCCCTTTAATATTATCAATGTATAAGAAATATATTTATTAATATAAAATTTCTGAGAGTAATGAATTAAAATATTTGGTTTGAACAATCAATGATAATATAACTGATTTTTTGTTAGCGATGGCACTTGGTATTGTATTAAGGGACCCCTGTTACGTAAAAACCTCCCCTAAATTTTTTTTTTTGTTTTGTTATGCAGGAAATTTTAATGATCAGGGCCGCGTTTAGTACAGGGGCCAGCGGGCCATGGCGCCAGGGCCCCCACCAATTAGGAAACGATTGAAAATTTTCCATGCACACGCTTCTCCATCGGCTCCTACTTCGATGACCTTTTTTTTATAGAAGCTAGTCTCTGGTCACCGCTTAAGGGCCCCCACATTCTATCTGGCCCTGGGGCCCCCACAACCCTGAATGCGGCCCTGTTAATGATGATACATATTATAACAGAACTGTCTAAAGAATTTTTATTCAGGTTCAGGCATGTACATATGGCATGTCATATAGCGAGGCATTCTAGGGGTAGTTTTTCTGAATTATGATACTCTATAGCAAAAGTTTTTCTACAACTCACGCTGATATTGTAATACAACATCAATTAGAACCATTATGTGTGAACAAAATAAAAAACAATGATACCTCTTAAAACACCAAAATACCAATACCAAAATACAAAATAGAAGAGGTGATTTCAACCCCTGAATCTGAACGTTTGCCCAAAATTTATATATTTTTTTCATAGTCTGGGATCCTCTCTCCACCTGCAAAGTAACAAAAAAATCGGCGCCGGACACCAATCTAACCCCCCTTGAAAGTGATATCCAGTTTTCTGCAATATCTTTTGCAGCTATCACGTTCGTTAATTTTATTAGCTTCCCTTCTGAATTATGTGAATTCAAAAATAGACCTCCCTTTCCATCTATTTCAATATCCGCTGATTTATTTTTATTAGCGCTTCTGCTTTCTCATAGAGGAAGCTTTGTAATGGTAACATTTTCCAAAATTTTTAAATTCATTTAACTAAGCCCTCCCTAAATTAAAAATGTCTAATACAATGTTCTAAGCAATTGTCCGGATGTGTGTGTGTGTGTGTGTGTGGATGCATGGATGTGTGGATGTGGGGATGTGTGGATGTCTGGATGTGCGGATGTCACGCTTTTTTGTAAACACGATAACTAGAAAACGGTTGCAGGTAATTCGATGAAATTTGGAGGGCTTATTTGCCTCACTAATATCTTGAAACTGACCGAAGGATTTCTAAAAATATTTATTGCATTTTTTTCTAGAACTCAATACTAGTTTAAAAATCGGTTTTTCATAGTAAAAATTTTTTTCATTAGCATGATGCAAAGTTGATGCAACAACAGAAAAAATGCATTGATTCGTGACAAATCTATTGACCTATAATATTGATACATTTTATTAAAGAGTAAGGAAACTATGGTAATACATAATATTTGAAAATACGGTTTTTTATAGTAAAACTTTTTTCATTAGCATAATTCAAAGTTGATGCAAGAATATAAAAGATTCCTTGGTTCGAGACAAATCGATTGACCTATAATATCGATACATTTTATTGGAGAGTAGGGAAGTTATGATCATTTATAATATCTGAATCAGCAGTTATAAACAGAAAAACTTTTTTCATTGACATAATTCAAAGTTGACGCATGAGTAGAAAAGACTTTTTGATGATAAATTTTTAAATAGAGTAAGTCTGGCAATTTTTGTAAAGAAATAATAAAGCTGGGAAAGGGGTAGGGTGCGACATAACTTTTCCTTTCCCGTTTCCAGCTCGAAAAATTATCATTTCGAATACAAGATTTGATTTGTCTGATTTGTCTTTGTGTTTAAAACATTTTTTGTATTATTTTGTAATTTTGTATTTTTTGTAAATTTCTATTTTTAAATTGAGCAAAATGAAGACATTGGTTTGTCTATTATTGAAAAAAATAACTAATGCTTCCTCTATTAGGAAGCAAATACATTTGCTGACGGGAAGCAAAGTGCTTGTGAAATGAGCATCATATAATTATAAATACAAACAAAGTGGAAATACTCGAGATCGAATTCACAGCTAGTTTATTATGGCTCCTGTTCATTTTTAAATCACTCAAAATCAAGCTCTTATTTATAAAATGTTCTGTCGCCCCTGAATCGGCAATAAAATTAATTTGACTATCCCATTCGAAATTATAATTTTCTTCCGAGTTATCTGCATTTCTTACGTCATAAATTCTAAAAACATCTTCACCTTCCACATGATTGTTTGAGTTATTCGGTTTGAATCGTTTGTTGCCTTCTAATTTTCTTTGATTGATATTGCTTTTATTTTTGTTTCTAAATGATATTCATGACCTTTTTGATTTACTCCCTCCAAAGTCTTATTTTTTGTACTCTATTTCTAAGACTGCCTTTCAAATCTCCTTTAAAATCACCTCTAGCGCTACCTCTAGTTCCATCTCTAAATGTTTGTATTCCACCTCTACATTTTTCCAACTCTAGTTCATACCTTGCTTCATATGTACGGCCTCTACCCCTAAAAGTTCTTACAACCTTCTGAAAATAATCATCCCTCTTCTGGTCTGTTACCTGTTGGTAGTAGTAACAGATCCAAGGATCCAAAAATTTAATTTGACTTGATGTTGACCTATGTCCTGATTCATTACTTCTGAAGCACCTCCCGTCAGGCCCTGGTTGCCATCTTGGAGTATTTTTTTCGGGCTCTAACTTTGATCAGATTAATTTTATTTTTTTCCAAATACATGTATCTAAATTCTGATTACCTCCTTACTAAATCTGTTGAACAAAGTTCATGGTACTACGCCAAAAACAGCTTGATATAAAGATGACCTTTTTTCTTGATCTATGAATGGCACAGCTCCATCACAATTTTCGTCTGCTCTGATTAGTGAATCAAATATTTTACAGAAATTGAAAACTTTTTCCCTAGGTTTCATATTAAATTGGGAGAGCTGTTTTCCTAAAGAATAATAAATCACATTTATATCTATTCTTCTAAATTCTTAATATTTAGAGTTATAACAACGGCCATACCACGCTGGAAACACCAGTTCCCGTTAGATCACTGAAGTTAAGCAGTGTTGGGCGCGGTTAGTACTTGGATGGGTGACCGTTCGAGAATAATACTACTGCGTTGCTGTTGGCGGTCGTGGGTGTGGTGAGCCCACACTTGTAGTTATTTACTACAAGAAACTATCCACCTAGAAACACTACCCGAATCGGGTAGTGTCACGCCTACCCCTAGAGGCTCGCCGAAAGGGAAACGGCTTAATGGTATAAAAAAAAAAAAAAAAATAATCTTTCGTTTCTTTATTTCTACAATCCTTTTGTGATAATTTTGATCTAAATGATTTATAATAATGTCTCTAATCATCCTTTTTCTTTTGACAGTTGTTTGTTTACCTAAATTCATAGGTTTTGGAACCTTTTTATTCATTACATCTAAACAAATATTAAACATTGATTCTGACTCTGAAAAATCTATCCACAAATCTAAATTATATTTTTTTGTTAATTTGTATTCTTACTATATATATATTTTTTTTTGTCGCAGTTTCCTCTATTTCTGAAAATCATTTACATGCATTAAAATTTTCTATAATCTCATCTCTAACTTCTAAATTATTTGATGTTTCTTTATTTATATTATTTTAAATATCGTTATTACTTTGGCAAGAAGTAACCTCTTTTTCTCTATTTTTAACTTCATCTAAAAAAATATACCTCTAGTGCTCTAAGTTTTGTTATCCCTGCGTCTGCAATTCCTTCCGCCGTTGCGCTTAATATTGTTGGCATCTTATTGAACGTCTCTAAAAACCATTTAAAGTTTTGATGTGGTCTCTTAAAGCTTTCATTAACATCACATGCGCTGCTTCACTTTGCATGTTGTTAATGGGGTTGGTGGTTTTTGACTCTATATTTTGTTTTCAATATTCATTATGTTTTATATACATACATTATGTCGTGGGTGTGGTGAGCCCACACTTGTAGTTATTTACTACAAGAAACTATCCACCTAAAAACACTACCCGAATCGGGTAGTGTCACGCCTACCTATAAGTAGATCAAGTGGCCGTACTTACACACTGCGCTAAGAATGTTTCAAAAACTGACCATCATGTTAAACTTGAATTGTCAGTTTTGACCTCTAACATCATTCACTAAATTATCTATATATAAAATTCAATATTATTCCCCTTATACCTCTTCTTATTTGTCTGGGTTTCATCTAACTCCTTGTTTCTCTAATAAAATTGAACGCATCTGAATTTGATCTTAAAATAATAATCAACTGAATATTGATATTTATCTATATCATATTTGTTTCTCATAATTGAGTGAGCATAATCTGATAACCTTATGTACGTTAACTTAAGATGAATAACCCATTTTTGCTTGCTATGTTTAATTTATCTCTAAAAGTGAAATAAATACATCTAATTTTTCATCTTGAGTTTTGTAATTATTTAATAATTTATATTTGTCATGTTATTTTGTATCTTGACATTTTTTGAATGTAAACTCATAATATTTATGTAGACTGATTCAATATGAATAGTCTATTTCAACCAGTGATCCCAAATTTGGCATGTGGCGGTACTGCGCTTGCGCTAGCTATGCATAAGAGGAGCACGACGCGAATTATTGTTGCCATGATAACGTGTTGTCGCTTCATGTTCCTCTTATGTGTTCTAGCGCAAGCGCAGTACGTCTACATTCCAATGTTGGCGTCACTGACCACAACCCGCCCGCGCCCCGGCTCCGGCACACGTACCCCATATCCAAGAAGTTAGCACAGCAACAATTAAATATCCAACTTTTGTTTAATGCAATCGTTTGGATGTCGTTGGGATGCGTTTAGGAGCCAATTTTTCTTGTTTGGACGGTAAAACTCAAAAAGATATTGAGTTTTAAAAATTAGAGTGCTAACTTCACGCTGCGGAACAAATTGTAATTTTTTTCAAAAATTCGCTTACCAATCGTTTGGATGTCATGAGGATGCGTTTGGAAGCTCACTTTAGACGTTTGGACGATGAAATTGTGTGAGTTATCGAATAAAAAAGTAATTGGCACCATACGCGCGAGCAGCGCCTTCTCAAGTGGTAGTGACCTTCTTTGGTCAGCCGTGTCCTTAAAAATAATATGATGCGTCACCGCGAAAACTGTGCTACCGAAATTTTCCAAAAATATTAAAAATTTTTAGATCATCTAAATCACCGGATATTTTCAAAATATTCAAAATTTCTAAGATGTTCAAAATTTCTAAAATTTTCTGAAATTTCTAGAATTATCAAAATTTCTGAATTTTACAAAATTTTCAATTCTCTCAAATTTCCCAAATTTGTAAAATATTGAAATTTTGTAGTATGTTCAAAATTGTTATACTTATAAAAATTACTGAATGTTTTTAAATGTTGAAAATTTCCAAAGCCATTCAAATTTCTTAAATTAATGTTCAAAATTTTTAAATTTCCAAAATTATCAAAATTTCTAAAATGTTCAAAATTTACAATATTGTCAACATTTCTAAAATTATAGAATCGTCTCAAATTTTCTAAGTTTTGAAAATTTCTAACATATCTAAAATTTTCGAAAATTGGTCAAATCTTCTTTGTATCCCAATTCTCAATTGGATTTCATATTTAGTAATTTTCTGATCATCATACAATAACTCTTCATTTTCCTCGTATGACGCCGA